>CM028133.1:31410000-31435000 GCA_016271365.2 Neoceratodus forsteri | reverse complement strand
GTCAAGACTTCTTTAAATTCAGTTTTATTTTTACTTATAATTATTTCCTCAGGCAACGCATTCCATGGGTTCACAACACAAGACGTATAGTAGTATTTTCTATGGTTATGCTTGAATTTGTACCCTCTTAATTGCAATAGGTGCCCCCTAGTGTCTCTTTTCCCTTATATATTAATAGATCTGATAGGAGGATGTGGTCCCGGACAACATCATACATAAATTGGAGACCAGATCACAAACGCCTAGTTTCCAGGGATATAAGATCAAATTGTTGCAACCTTTCTTCATAACTTCTATCCTTCATTCCATCAATACATTTGGTGACATTTCTTTGGACGTTTTCCAATGTATCCCTTTCATATTTGTTGAAAGGGAACCATAACTGAGATGTATACTCTGCATGTGGGCTCACATATGCTCTATAGAGTAGTATTTGGACATTTTTCTCTTGAAGCAATTTTTCTTTTTATTGCCTATGTCAGATTATTTGATTTTTTTTATTGCTTCAATTGTTTGGTCACTCAAACTCAAAGTGTTGTCTATTATGACCCCAAGATCCCTTTCCAAGATGGACTTGCAAAGGGGCAATCCACATAGGATGTAGTTCTGCATATTATTATACCTGTCAAAGTGCATAACACTGCACTCATCTGAGTTAAGTTTCATCTCCCATTTATTCACCCAGTTTGATATCGTGTTGAACTCCTGTTGTAAATAATCAGACTCAGTACTGTTTCGACAAGGTTCACCAATTTTAGCATCATCGGCGTACTTTGTCGCCCAGCTGTTTAAATTTGAGGTTGTCAGCAATAAATATCTGAAACAAAACTGTGCCCAGTAATGATCCCTGGGGGACCCCACTAGTCTCCCCCCCCCCATTGGATATGTACCCATTCACAGCTACTGTCTGCTTCCTGTCAATCATTCTGTAATCCAGTTTACAAGAATATCATCTATCCTAAGATTTTCTAATTTATTTGTAATTGCCCAGTGAGGTGTGACATCAAAAGCTATACTAAAATCTAAATACATTATGCCACAAGAAACACAATTGCATAGTGGTGCATTAATAAAAACACATTGTGCAGCTACGTCCCTTTTTAAATCCATGCTGAGCAGTATCATAACCTGTCATACTTGGAGGTACATTTCTCCTTGATGAAACCTTCCAAGATTTTGCACATGATACTGGTGAGACTAACTGGTCTATCTTTACCTCCGATTTTTCTCACTTTTTGTGGATTGGCACATGTGCCATCGGTTCCAATCCAAAGGGATCAACCCTGAATTTATTCATTCAAAAATCATTTTTAGTGGAAGAATTAAAAAAGGTAGACGTATTCTGTAAAATGTTTACATATATGCTATCTGGACTAGGAAATGCATTAGGTTTCAATTTTGTAATTCATTTTTTAATCTCTTCTGCCTGTTACTCTACTGTTATCACATGGTGTTAGTAACCTGTTTTTCATTTCCAAACACTTGACAGAACGGTTTTTAAACAGCGTTGCCATATTTAAATGATCCATAATAAGTATTTTACGTGTGAGAGGGTCCACTCGATTTTGTGGTTTCTTCAGTGAATTTATGTAGGCGTAGAATGCCTTATAATTATCCTTTCTTGCATTTTGTGCTATTCTGAGCTCTGCAAATGAAAGCACATGGGTCTCTTGGAATTATTCTTCTTCTTTCTTTTTTGAGGACGCATTCTTCACTGGTAATCAGTATGGTGTTTATCATTTCCTACATTTCCTCCACAGATTTTCCATCGAGCAAAGTATCCCAAGTCAATATTACTCAATGCGAGTTCAATCTCAGTTAATCTCCATCTTGTAATAGAGGAAGATTTTGGGACATCCATTCAGTACTTTGAAATCATATTTGATCTGAAATTTTATAGTTCTATGATCACTGTTTCCCAAAGGTAGGCCAGTTGCAGAGTCCGATATTTGGACATTACTAGAACTTAATACAACATCTAAAATATTCTGGCCCCTAGTGGGTTCAGTAACATATTTAATTAAATCAGTCCTATTACAGCATTCTAGGATTTTTTTCCAGTAATTCCTGCTGCAGTATTTTTTGACCAATTAATTTCACTAAAGTTAAGGTCTCCCAAGACTAAGTCTCCAAGTTCCCCTGCAGTTTGCGTTTCTGGGATTACATTCTCAACAGTATCTATAGGGCTAGAAGGAGGTCAACAGATGGTACATATGTATAGATCTAGTACACCCCCACAAATTCAGATCAACAAGGTCTCTGCATTTGATGGACTAAGTTTTACATTTTTGGTAATATCAACAGAGATTATCCAGTTTTTTTTTGTTTGTTTACATTTATTGCCACTCCACCATCTTTTTTGTTTTGTCTGCTGCATCTATATAAGGTGTAACTATCGAGTTTGGCCCTGCAAACTTCCGTTTTGTCTGATGACCAAGTTTCAGTGATTGAGATTATGTTGTACAGGTTTATACTGATAGTAGTTCTTCATGAATCCATTTTTTTTATTCATGCTCCTTGCATTAAAGGATAGAATGGTTAAGTTATACATTCTGTTGCTGTTTTGTCTTTTTGGCCTTACCTGCCTTTATTATCATCATCTGGCAGTGTTCCCCAGTATCAGCTAGTTTAAACTTAAGTTCAAAGTTTCCACCAGATGTTTAGCTAGAATTCTTGCCCCCATTTTGTTTAGGTGTAGGCTATCCCTGAAGAAGAGTTCATTTTGTTCTCAAAAGTGTCCCAATTATTTATAAATATCAAATCATATTTTTACACCAATTTAACAATCTGGTGTTTATTCATTGTATCGTTTAGTTTTTTTCCAGATGTGCTTTTGGTATTGGGAGTATTCTGGAGATTGCAACCTGATGCCCATTTGTCTTAAAATCTGTTCCCTCGTGCTAGATCAGTACATATATGCTGTTCGTGGGCACGCCCAACATTAGTCCTAGCATGCAGTAACACTACCGATTTTTTTGGTAGTGCAAGCTTGTCCATACCATCTGCAATGTCCTTAATTCTTACCACAGGTAGGCATGTTACTGTTGTATTAGCAATTTTACAACTGTTACTATCAGTGAATCTGATAACTGAATCACCGATAACTAGTCTTTCAGGAAATGTCACACTGACCTGTTCAGTATTATTACCATTTTCTTGTTGTAACAGTGTGTATCTATTAGAAGTTAGGATCATGGGTAAGGCATTTGTGTGTGCTCCAACTTTCTTACATTTTCTATTAGTAATATGAGTCCATTCAGTATTTTGCCCTGAGGGATCATTTCTACCTTTCTTTGTACATTGTTCGTTGTCAACATGATCTGAAGTGCTGTTATTAAGTTCTCTAGTTCATTTTCTTTTTGTGGAGTTGGTATTGTGCTCCCTCAGCATCAATAGTATTTACAAATTTCTGGATGCCTGCTATTTAGTTGGCTTAAATAATTTTTTAATTTGGCATTCTCTGTTTTGAATGCAATAAGTAGTTCACATTTCTTACATGCATAAACTGATATTTTTTCTGGAGGTTCTCTTGGGGAATACATGAGACATTGACAACATTTATTAATGGACCCTTCTTATTCTAGTAAGGATACTATGTCAATAATCTTAACAGTGTCCATTGTTTTAGAGTTTTGAATAGAATACACACTCAGAGTATTTTATATTGGTTTGAACTTTTTAACTGGGGATGTCACACTCCTTTCATTGCTGAATGCTTTTGATTTACCAATGCTCTACCAGTCTGACTGCACCAATGGTCCTCAACCAAACCTATGCAATTTTGCGGATTTCTTGGGTACAACTGGGAAACAAATGTGAAAGTAGTTTATCTCCCAAGATCCAAACACCCCAAAACAGCAGGCTTGGTTTTTATTTTCATGTCAGTAAGGTAGATATTGAGAGAAGTGACCCCAGAGCTTTTCCGAGATACAAGCCCTTATTTGAACCACAGCCCAGTAGATGTAATCACTAGTCACTAACTCTGTTCCAGATTAAAATATAAATACAGTCTCTTAGCTTGGAGAATACAAACCTCTCCATTTATAAAATGGTCTCAACATAGGATCCAAGAGTGTTGACCACTTCCCTTGGTGGATGCAGGCAGATGCAGCTTGCCTCTGCCAGCATCGCCTCCACCCTGCACTCACCTTCGTTAGCTGAGGCTAGCATTGTTAAGTGCAGGGAACTGGAAGCAAGTTCCTTATAGCTTCCAGTCTTATGAGTTTTAAGATGTTAAAATGTGCACAGCTATGTGTTAACCTGCCTTTAGAAAGGCATCTTGAAGGCACAGAAGGGATCTAAAGGGCTTCAACTACAGGGAACCTGTAGCAGCTGAAATCTAACCTAATGTATCAGGGTCAGTACAAACTCCTATTGACACAACGGTGTCCTCTTAGGATAAAATTACAAGTCCCATTTTAAGCAGATTCACACTACCCGAGCTCTGGCAGTGTATTGTCTCGAACCCCAGTGCCCTGCAAACACAGCTAGTGATGCTGATTTAAAAGTCCATTTTTAAGGTCACAGTAATATGAGGATTGGAGGGTGAGGAGGTGCTACTAGACACCAGGGATACAGATTGTGGTATAATACTGAACGACGGAAACTGGAGGGTTTCCACTGAACAACAATAAATACATATGAAAAAATAATCCTTTCTCTTGAATCCTTTTCTGTTTTGTGGCTTGCTGAAGAGGATTTTCATCATGAAAAAGGATCCTTTTATGCGACTCATAATACAAAAAATAATCTTTTTTCGTATCACAAGTCATGAAAAAAGATTTAGAATGTTAATTAAAAAAAAAAAAAAGAAATCCAAGGGCATTTGTATAACAGGTAACTGTAGAATGCAGCTGTGGGGGTCCTAATAAGCAAGCTGCATGTGATGGTTTCCACCAAACAAATCATGTTCAGTAATTTAAATCTACTTCCCTTGCTAACTGAAAAACAAGATGACCGCAGCACGAAAAAAAGATTCCCATAGGATTGCCCATTTTTGACACAGAATCCCATTTCAAGGCTCACATCTAACTTTTCCCAATGAAAATAATGGGACATTTTAAAATGTAATAACTTTTGAATGGATTAATATTTCTTCACCAATCTTCAAAAGGCACATCTGTGACCCAAGACCTTTTTGCCCTGAAAATTCCAGACTATAATCCCAAGCCATTTTTGTGCAGCGATGTGACAAAAATGTTACAAAAAAAATTTCACTTTTTTTTTTATATATAAACACTCCATATCTCCGCACCCACATATCTGACCAAAACAAAACTTGGCACATCAAGAGATCTTAGTCCTTGATGGTGCATGTGAAATTGCATACAAATCAGTTGAACAGTTGCGAAGTTATTAAAGTGCAAAATTGTGAGTTTAACATAGAAATTAAGTTTTAATGGATGACATCAAGATCTGCAACAAGGTGGATAGTCCAGAAGGGATTCAAAAAATTAAGAAGGACCTGGAGAAGCTTGGAAGATGGTCAGAGATGTGGCATCTGAGGTTCAATGCTAAGAAGTGCAAAATAATGCACCTGGGTAGAGGGAATCCTGGGAAGAACTACAGGATGGAGAGAGGAAAGGGACCTACGGGTTATCATCTCTGATGACTTTAAGGTATCAAAGCAATGTGCAAAGGCTGTGGGGAGGGCCAATGGCATGCTGGGGTGCATAGACAGGGGTATCACTAGCAGGAAGAGGAAGGAGGTGATGCCATTGTATAAAACATTGGTAAGGCCTCACCTGGAGTATTATGTGCAGTTCTGGAGGCCACCCACACCTGTGCAAGGAGATAAACAAGGTGGAGGCTATTTAGAGAAGGGCGACAAAGATGGTGCAGGGCTTGCAACATGAAACATATGAGGAGAGACTAGGGGGACCTCAGTATGTACTCATTGGAAGAGAGGAGAGAGCAGGGTGACATGACAGAAATTTTCAAATACCTCAATGGCATGAACTAGGCACAGGTGGGGGATCTTTTCCAAGGGAGAAAATGTACTAGAACAAGGAGGCACGATATGAAATTGGAGGGCGGTAGATTAAGGGGTAATGTGAGGAAGTTTTTCTACACAGAGAGAGAGAGAGGGTAGTCGACACGCAGAATAACCTGCCACAAGGGGTACTGGGGCAAGCACAGTGGAGGGATTTAAGCATGCCTGGGCCAGGCACAGGGGAACCTTTAGAGTGGAGGAAGTGATGAAAAGCCATTGATCACATAGGGTCAGTGGTCACATACACTGTATAGGGCTTACGGGCAGACTGAATGGGCCTAGCAGTCCTTACCTGCCAGCAATTGCTATGTTTGTTTCTATGCAACTATAGGGGCATGACTGTATATCTAGGATATGCAATGGGTGGACTCAAAATACGTATTATCTTCAAGTGTGAGGGGTCAGCACCATAATTCATGCATTGCAGAACCACAAGTGGGTTATGAAAGTCTCACCCACTTACAATCGATGATAAATTGCCTAGTTTGAGTCCAGCTACTGTATATTTGATAGATACAACAGCAGTTTACAAGTTAAATAGAGGATAATGCCTGATGTACAGGTGATACCCATGGTATAATCACCTCGAGTGGTAGCTAGGGCATCAGTAAACCTCGAGAGTGCAGCTTGAGAGGTTTACCATTGCCCTAGCAACCATGAGAGGTGATTACACAATGGTTATCACTTGTACATCAGGCATTGTCATTTATAGTGTATGGGGCGTGACATGAGAAGTTACACCCCCCACCCCGAACACAAGTAATTTAGCCTTACTTTATTAATGAATCTGCACTATGGCCACATGATTGTATAGGAAAACAATTTATTAGGATACACGGACTGAATGACAGTGGGCTGAAATAGCACCAGAGCTGAAATCTCTATCAGACATAGCGATCGCTAGATTCTAACAGTAAACCGTGGCAATTGGAATGTTATTTGAATACTGTACTGAGACTAACAATCACATTCTGGGTGTGCAGAATACTGAATAACACTGGCATTCTGTTTTGTAAAACCATTGCTATGACATAGATGAGAGAGGTTTATAAGATTCTGACATCACAACAGTGGGATTACAAGGTAATAAACTGCTTACTTGCAGTGGATAATAAGGGCTACCCATACATTATAGCTTTCGAATCTGCAGTTTGTTTAAAGATGTTGCTGTTTTTCTTGAAAAAGCTTGCTATAAATTAGCACTGCATAGGGCATTGTGATGTCATCAGGACTGTGAAAGCTGCTCTCCGAGTGGTTCAGTAGTCCACTATGATAACTGTGACCTTAAAAATAGTAATTGTGACAACATTAACAATATTTTTTGCTATGGTTCTATTACTGATGTCACTAGCTAAGATACCCCCATTTCTGGTATGTATGTGTCTGTCTGTCTGTATTTCTGTCTGTGTCAGTCTCCATCTCTCTAAGACTCTCTGTGCTGTGTCTGTCTGTCTATCTCTGTGTCTCCGTTTGTCTCTGTCTGTCTGTGATCCATCTATACAAATGTATATATAAAATAGAGGAGCAGTAGCACCCCTGTAGTTAGGGTTGAGCTGGCTGTTGTATGCCAATCCCCAATTTTTGCACCTTACTAACTGTGCCATTGTTGGACAAAATAGCACAAAATTTGGCATGCATGGTCAGGCTGTCAAGAGTCTCAAAATGTGCATGTTTTTTTAAGATACAGCCTGCCCCCCCCCAAAAAAAACATTTATACTTAAAAAACCCTATACTTAATATTACGTATTTTTTGCTGTCACCTACAGCCTAGACTTATTAAATTTTCTCATGCAATTTTCAGGTTTGAAGGGGCCTGTGCTAATGATGAGCCTTTCAAAGGTTTGGTGAAAAACATAACACTGTTTTAGAGTTGTAATGATTTTTGAATTCAATCGGTAAAAGAAAACCCTTTACAAGTGCTTATCTTCATGATTTACCTCTCGTGCTCAAAAAAATACCAGTTGTGACAGCCAACACTTTCTTCTCTTTTTAAACTCACAAACATTGAAAATACATAAAACCTGTCTCTTTTTAAAAAAAACAAACACCTGAACCTAGCTAAATGGGATCCAGATTGGTTTACTAGTTATCTGACTAATCGGCCATGAAGGTTGGGATGAGTGGTAGCTTGTCTAACTGCAAGATGATGGAACAGAGAGTGCCACAAGGCTCAGTTCTTGGGCCTCTCCTGTTCACATTGTTCATTGACACCACTCCTTCCTTAATGAGACACACAAACTGTTTGATTTACGCTGATGATGTTATTTTGTTTTGTAGCTCAGACTCAGTGAAAGACATAAAAGAAAGACTAAATGAGGATTTGTGCGTCTTGGGTAACTGGTTAATATAAAACCAGTTGTCCCTGAATAGCAAGAAGACTAGATGTATTGTTTCACTGACGACATGCATTTTACCTGTCTGTACGCTGTACTGTTCTGTGATATTTGTTGTACTGCTATGTATTATGTGACCCCAGGTCGACCCTGAAAAAGGCACTGTAATTGTCTCAGTGGTCTTACCCAGTCAACAAAATTCAAATAAAGAAACACTTTTTGGTTCCAGACAGAGATTAGTCAAAGCGCCAGATTTATTAATAACAGATTACACTGGAAATAAACTGGATCAGGTTACCCAATTTAAATATTTGGGAGTCCTTCTGGATTCTAATTTAACTTTTTCTGCTCACATAAAATCTGTTAGCAGTCAGGTAAATCAAAAGTTGGAGCCTTTATTTAAATTGCAATCCTTGCTTACTTTACAAGCAGGGATGGCAATAGCAAAGGGCGTACTTCTTCCAATCTTAAATTGTAACTCTTTCCTTTTCTTAGATCTGGCCAAGCAAGACTGTCAGTAGCAGTGTCAGTGGCTCAGCAGGTAGCACACTTGCCTCTGAAGCCGGGAGATCAGAAGGCTGTGGGTTCTATCCCCACACCAGGCACTTAGGTTAAATCCCAATACCGACACTGTAGTGCAGCATGATGATGGGGGGGGCACTCCTGAGGTGCCATCTTTCAGATGAGACATTAAACCGAGGTCCCATCTGCCTGTTCTGGTGGTAGATCAGGTGGATGTTAAAGATCCCATGGTACTTCTCGAGAAGAATAGAGGAATTTCCCTGGTGCCCCGGCCAAATTTCCCCCCATTCACTAAAAATACCACCAACAGCTTAATCTGGTTCAAGGTCAGCTGGCATTCATCTGTATCCCTCTCCCTCGGGGTCGTGCCTGAAAATAGGCAGAATTTGTCTAGTGCACTTACCCGGTAAACAAAAACAAAATAAATAAAAATAAAAAAAAGACTTCTCTATTCTTACATCTGTATTTCACAGTATATGTAGATTTACATATAAGTTACCATATTCTACTCATCACTGTGCTTTTTTTATAAGCATTCTGGATGGCTTCCACCGACGCTGAGCAGTCTGTATAGTTTGGGTTGTTTGATAATATCCTTTGTCAGAGGGAAAATTCTCCTCTTTATTCGCTGCTTCATGTTAATAATAATGATAGAAAACTTTGCTCTTGTGAAATGGTTAGATTTACAGTGCCAAAAAAACAAAACTAAAATGGCAGATCGACCCTTTTCCTTTAGTGCAGTTAGAAATTGGAATGAGCTTCCTGGGTTACTTTTTGGTAACGCAAGTCATCAAACTTTTAAAGTTAAATTAAGGAAACACTTTCTGGATCAACTATGTTGTAATTGTTTTTGACTGTGTTGTATTTATGTCAGTAGTTTTATTTACATATAACATCTTGACTGTTTTTATATGGTCCCGGGTCATGCATGAAAATAGGCTTTGGCTCATTGCTTTCACTTGGTAAACAAAAGTAAATAAATAAAGATTCTGCTATTTGTTTTTAGAAAGTTGCCAGAAACATTTCTTCTGGGCTCCCCAAAATCCAGGGTGTCCAGCTTTTTGAGAGCATCCATTCATCAGTGTTCTCTGGATGAGAACAGCAGGATGAGAACAGCAGGACTTGGAGTTCTGCAGAAACAGCTGGAGTCTTCTCTTTTTGTCTATCTTTCTGTTTGTCTGTTTAATTCAACAATTTAAGGGGACTGGGGTGCCCACCCCAAGCACTTCTTGTCTTAACTCATCCCACTCCAGGTCACCAACCTAGTTCCTATATTGTAGGTGGCAGCACCGGGATGCCCACCCCTGGTGAAGAACAGTAGCCTGACACTGGGGCACCCAGTACCCAGTGTCAGAATATCCTTGTCAGGTCCATGACATCTGAACGCCGGACAGAAGTCCAAGGTGGCCGTGGTGCAGCCTAGTGTAGAGCCAGCTATGCAGTACATAGTGGAAGGTAAATAAAAGGCTCAGACCCAGGCCTACAATCCCAAGAGACTTGGTAACCTGAAACAAAAGTGGGATAACCAGAACTCTTACTACCGGGACCAAAGGCTGAACTGAACAGGCCCTACCTACAAGGAGCTGCAGCAGGAAAGTAACCAGCTCCAAGAGTTTGAGGATTGGGTGAAATCCAAGGCCGATAGCCTCCAACAAAAGCCAACTACAGCTCTCAGCCCTGCAAATGTCCCATCTGTGCCTCCATACCAGGAAGATCCAGAGGAGGCCCAGAAGGCCCAAGAGTCTCCTTACCGTGAATGTACCCAGGTGCTCCAGGATGCACAGGCCATGGTCCCATCCGAGAAGGATGATTCTGAATGATGGTGTCGGGCCATCATTACCCTGGTGATGGATGAAACCGGCCAACCATGTGTAGAAGCGTTGGTAGGGGGCCACCAAGAGGAACTACTGCTAGACATGGGAGCTGCTGTCTGTGTGTTATATCAGGAGAACCCAAAGTCATCTCCATGGTCCACTGGTAGGGTAACTTCTGCCCAGACACTAAGGGGCCATGGTTACCACCTACCAATCCAAACCCATACCAGTCATTATTGGTACCTTTTAGGTGGAACATCATTTTGACCTTATAGTCTTATGCCATCACCAAAGTATCTTGGGAACTGATTTCCTGTCACAAAATGGATACGTTGTGGATTTAGCCAAAAGACTATTATTCCTTTTATAAGGGCAACACCACATGGTACTCATCTCTGACTCACATGTGGTGGCAGCTGTGGTCCTCAGGGACAAAGAGTATGACATCATCATCATGCAACGTCGTCACAAGCTGCTACCTCAGATCCAACCAATCCTGGAAAGGCATAAAGAGGCCTTTGCCAAAAACAAACATGACTGTGGAATGGTGGATACCCTCATCCAGATCACTGGGGAGGATCCACCCCGCCAAAAGCAATACCCATTCCCAATTGAAGCCTTACCCTCTCTGATGGCCACCCTTGACTTTCTTGTCCAGCAGAGTCATAAGGCCTTGTGTGTCAACAGTTAATTCACCCATCTGGCATGTAAAGAAACCCAACAATAGTTGGAGACTCACCATTGATTATTGCAGACTTAATCAGGTGACCCCCAGCTGTGCCCCAACTGTGGCATCTGCCCCTAATGTGCTCAAACTTCTCAAATCTGAACACCAGTGGTTCAGTACACTGGACATCTCCAGTGGATTTTGGTCCCTACCCTTGGCCCAAGAGAGCCAATACAGATTTGCCTTTACCTTTGAAGGATGCCAGTACACATGGAACTGCCTCCCACAGGGGTTCCATAGTAGCCCCTCACTATTCCACATCCACATGAAGGATACCATCAGTGGCTTCTCAACACCAGTGTCTCTTCTACAATATCTGGATGATCTTCTCTTAGCCATAGTCGACTTGGAGAAGCATCTGGAACTCTGAGCTCTGGACCCTGCTACAGAAAGCAGGCCTCAAGTGCAATCCTGCAAAGGTACAGCTGTGTCCACCAGAAGTCATATTTCTGGGCCTGTGCTAGCTGGAGAAGGAAAAAGCCCTGCTGCCAACAAGATTCAGGGCCTACAGGATTTGCCATTACCCACCAGTGTGGCAACCATCAGACGCTTCCTGGGTATGGTCAACTACTACAGGGACTTCATTTGCAATTTAGCACAGAAGGCCGCTCCTCTGTATGAACTCCTGAAAAAGGAGGTAACATGGCAATGGGGCCCTGAACACACCCATGCTGTCACTTCCCTAAAGAAGGCCTTGGCCTCTGCTCTAGCATTGGTCAACCCAAACCCAGAATTTCCATTTCATTTGGAAACTGCTACATCTGAAGTAGGCATGTCAGCAGTCCTTGCTCAAAAGGTCAATGGTACCCTGCGGCCTATTGCTTATGCTTCCCAAATGCTCTCCATGGTTGAGCTGAAGTATTCCCTGTGTGAAAGGAACCAGCTGGCTACCTTTTGGGCTGTCAAACACTTTGCTTACGTAATAGAGTTTTGCCCATTTATGTTACACACCAACCACACCCCTACCAACTTCCTATTGAATGACAGGATCAAAGATGGCAATGTGTCTAACACCAGACTTACATTGGTCTGTACTACTTCAAGATAGAGATATCACTATACTTCCCACCAAAATGCCATCCAGCTTGGCACATGGTCTCCTATACCAAGGAAAACCACAAAAGTGTGGCCTAGAGCCACCAGTTCTATCTGAACCAGGCCCATTTCTCCCAGCAACAGAAAACATATTGAATGACACTACCATGCATCATATCTTCACAGATGGTTCTTCCTCATATGATGAGGGGGTTCAAATCAAAGGATTTGGGGTCTTGTTCCTGGTCCTCACAGGTGACACCTCTGGGGTGTCAATGAATTACAATGTTAAGTCATCACAGTTGGATCGATCAGGAGGGCAAGCATGCTCCCCAAAACTGGTAGACAAAAAATTTAAAGCCAGGCTAGAGGAAGGCGGGTTGGTGGATGTATGGAGATACCAGCATGCAGGGGAAAAAGACTACACCTGTTTTTCCACAGCCAATAAATCTTACTCGCGGATAGATTTTATATTGACCCACAGGGTCAATATTCATTACTTTACATCATCTAAGATAGGGTCATTTACTTTATCAGATCATGCTCCGATCATGGTTAAAGTGGTGTGGGCGACAGATTACAGACATACCAGCTGGAGACTGAATGTCTCACTACTTAACGATAAGTCGGCAGTAAAGCAAATTGAGCAGGCCATTGGCAATTTAGCCACTGATTCCCCGATCTCAGACTGCTCTCCCCTTCTCTGGTGGGACACTATGAAGGCAGTAGTAAGGGGGCAATTAATTAGTTTGGCATCAGCAAAAAAAAAAAAAAACTTAGGGAAAAAAAGAGGAATGGGTTATTAAAAATTATAGAAGAGCTGGAAAAGGTACATAAAAGTCACCCCAAAGGGAAAGGAGAAGGAACTTTAAAAGAATTACTCAAAAAAAGGGAGGAATTGAGGATGTTACATAATGAAAGAGCAGAAGGTATTCTAAGATTTTCAGATCAAAAGTATTATGAGGGAGGGGGGACGGCAATTAAACTATTGGCTTTTTGGTTGACAAAAAAGCAAGCGAACAGATATATCCCATTTATCTTAGATAACACAAAAGATAAAAGAAAATGGGTGAAACCAAATGATATAGCCACAGTATTTAAAGAATATTACAAATGATTGTATATAGAAAACAGAAACCCGCAGGAAGTTAAAAGGGACACAGTGGAATTTTTAAAGGCCATGGATTTCCCCAAATTGACCCCAGAGGTAAAGAAAGAGTTATCAGCTCCTATAACAGAGAAGGAGGTTCGAGGGGTTATCATGAACCTTCCAACCGGTAAAATCACCGGGCCCAGATGGGCTGCCTGCCGAATTTTTCAAAAAATTGAAGAACTCCTTAATTCCGAAATTGACTGCGGTCATGAATGCGGTCTTGGAGGAGAATAAAATTCCCTCGTCCTGGCAGGATGCAATCATTACAGTACTTCCTAAACCAGGCAAGCCCCCGGCATGTTGTGAGTCATTCCGACCCATATCCCTGTTGAATCAGGATTTTAAAATATGGACTAAGATCCTGGCCAACCGAATCCAGAAGCCTATAGGGAATCTAATTCACCCAGACCAAATGGGCTTTATTCCCTGTAGACATCTATCTGTTAATATCAGAAGACTTCTCAATATAATTAGTAATGATAGAAAACCTTCATCACCTCAAGTAGGGATTTTTTTTAGATGCGGAAAAAGCCTTTGATCGGCTGAATTGGGCATATTTACAGGAGGTACTCCTTCATATGGGTTTTGAAGGCTCTTTTATGCAGTGGATTATGGCGGCATATCAAAATCCCAAGGCTAGGTTTCGGGTCAATGGCACGATGTCGGAGGGGTTCACAATTGAAAGGGGCACTAGGCAAGGCTGCCCATTATCCCCGCTATTGTTTGCCATTGTGATGGAACCCCTAGCCCAAGCAATTAGGGCAAGAAAAGACAGCAAAGGAATACATGTTGGGGGGACGGTAAATAAAATATCCTTATATGCCGACAATACCCAGATTTATTTATCAGACCTAGATACGTCAATTCCCTCAGTATTGGAATTATTTACATTTTTTGGTAAAATATCGGGTTTCAAAATAAACAAAGATAAATCTGAAATCATGTTAATTGGGGGAGCTCCACCTACAACACTCCAGGGAGGGGTCCCATTTAAATGGGTGAAAGAGAAAATTAGGTATCTGGGAATACAGATTCCAACCAGGCTCTCTAGATTATATCAGCTGAATTATGGTTTACTTCAAAGGAAGATTTTTGAAGATATAAACAGATGGCAAACACTTCCTTTGACTTTTACGAATAGGATTGATACGGTCAAGGTTAATGTGCTACCCAGATATCTATTTTTATTTACAAAATTTACCTATCCCTTTTCCACATAAAGATTGGAAGGAACTTAGACATAAACTTTCTAGATTTATTTGGGCAGGGAGAAGACCGAGGAAGAGATGGGAGCTTCTCACGGTAGATAAGAGCCAAGGGGGGAGAGGGATACCCAATTTTTATAACTATTATAGAGCAGCACATGTTCTCCCAATCCTTAAAATATTAAACGCAGATCAAAGCGGGGGTTGGTACTTAAAGGAAAGCTGTCATAAACTCTTGTGCCAATCACTAGGGCTGCAGAAACCTCCGATTAGCACAATCTTTGTGTTGTTTTAATTCTGCAGCCAACATATGGTATGCAATTTCAATCTTTACTTGCCTTGATGGGGGTTGCTCAGTCTGTCCTGGAAGCACATTCTGATGGTGCTGCCGCACCGGAAGACCGAGCTTGACCTGGTGAGCTTGGTTATTTTTCTGTTGTGTGCCGGAACGCTGCTTTGTGATGATCGCGGCATGTTTTAATGAAGCAAAAAGAAATGCTGTGATTGGTAGTATTTTTTGAGCTCTACCTTTAGAAACAAACTCCGTCGAAAACAGAGCAGTATAACCTATTTAATTCTGTTACTGAAATTTGCAGCTCTGAGTTCGGGCATGCGCGGTAGAGCTAGATGCTACTGCGCATGCCCGAACTCAGAGCTGCAAATTTCAGTAACAGAATTAAATGGGTTATACTGCTCTGTTTTCGACGGGGTTTGTTTCTAAAGGTAGAGCTCAAAAAATACTTCCAAGCACAACATTTCTTTTTGCTTCATTAAAACATGCCACGATCGTCACAAAGCAGTGTTCCGGCAAACAACAGGAAGATGAGGATTCTAATTTGCATACAAACCGTGACATGGTGCCTCTCACTCCGAGACATGAAAATACAAATTTTAACTGAAAGACATGCCCTACAACAGACACTAAACTCTCTCACTGCAAGTTGGCAAGTGAGTAGTGGTTGGCAGGAAAATAGGGTTTATGACAGCTTTCCTTTAATGGAAACAGAGGCCCACCCCACGGTACCTTTGAAATTACTACCATGGATAGCCTCTCAGCCAGATGTTAAACTAATCAAGAACAGATGGACTAAACATACAATAAAGCTCTGGTTAGACAAACGGCAATGGTGGGAAATCCTGAGACCGGTCTGGGAATATATCCCTTTAAACCATCTCCCTGGGTTCCCCACCACTCAAGGGGATAGCTGTTTTTCCAGGTGGAGAGGGGTGGGGTTGAATAATCTTACCCAGTTTATAGAGAGAGAGAGAGAGAGAGAGAGGAGGTGAAATCATTTGCTGACCTGCAGAGAGAATATAACCTCTCAAGAACTGACTTTTTTAAATACCTGCAATGCAGGCATTATATCACCACTATGGTAGGGGTGGAAGCCCTAAAAACTTGTCCTCCTCCCCCCTTAATAGCCACCCACCAAAAAAGTCACTTAGCTGACCAGAAAGGTTACATCTCACTGGTATATAAGGCTCTACAAGAAGATGTGGGGAAAGTACAACTGGCTAAAATAGAGAATGAGTGGCAAAAGGAACTGAACACTAGAATAACCGAAGTGGAATAGGGTAAAATCTGGGGGGGGGGAGAATCTCCAAAACCACAAGCTCTCCTGTGTGGAAAGAATTTAAGTGGAAGGTCACAGCTAGGTATTTTATTACTCCGGTGATCTCTGCACATTATACTACTCCTCCTACAGATTTATGTTGGAGGGGCTGTGGGAAAAGGGGGACATATATATACACATTTTCTGGGATTGCCCCCGGAACAGAGATTTTTGGCAGGAAATTATGCAGGCTTTAAAAAACATTTTTCATCTTCAGAAAAATCTCTCAGTAGTTAATATGATACTAACTCTGACCCCAAAGGAAATTAGAACAAAGAACCAAAAATATTTATTTTATATACTGGTAACCGCAGCCCTTAAGGTTATCACCCAGCAATGGTTAAAAAAAAAAAAAAAAAAACACTGACCAAAGGCATGTGGAAAAGTAACATTAAGAAAATTAGAATCATGGAGGCGGTCACCACACAGTTAAATCTCAGAGTGGATCAATATAATGCGAGGTGGTTACCATTTTATGATTATATAGAAGACACTGAGGGAATTTCAGTGCTAGAACAGCTTTTTCAGAACTGAGGGGCACAATCCGAGAGATGGGTCATCAACTGATAGTAAAGAGATAAGGGTGGAGAAAATTAAAGGCAACATAGGATCTGAGTAAGGAAGCTTTGGGTGAAGAGAGAGAGAGAGACTAACGGTTAAGAATTAAATCCACATCGAATAAAAAAGTTTGTGTAGTTGAAGGCCAGTAAGGTAGTTTTCTACCTTTTGGAAATATGCTACATTGCTGTCATAGTTTTACGTATGGTAAAAGAAAATAACTGAAGGCAGTACATTGGAAAGCAATTATTGTGAGAAAAAAAGATCTGTACTGTATAAAAGAGCTGATTAATTGCGATAATATGGTGATGTACTGAGAATGGAATTCTGCCTAAGATGTATCAGTATGAGAAACTATAAATAAAAAAATAATAAAGTTAAAAAAAAAAGTCATCACAGTATTTTTTTTCTTTTTTGTAGTCTTTGGTAACTGGGTAAGGCCTACTAGGCACAAGTGCCTGTTTTGAGGGGCGACCTGGTAGCACTGGGCGGTTAAGTGGCTTACTCAGAGTCACACATTATGCAAGTGGAGATCGTGAGAATCAAACCCAGGTCTGGTCTGCTGGATGTACCAAGCTCATTCACAGCTCATTACTCTAACCTCTAGGCTATACTGCCAGCCACTTGCAGCTGTTGCCTGTGCCTTAGAGATCATAGATGGGAAAGGAAATGATACCATAATCTTTTCTGACTCACCTTGGGTGTGCAGCTCTTTGACAGAATTCTTTCCCTTTTGGAAGGTCCATGATTTTACCTCCTCTGAAGGTACCCCACTCAAGTACAAATACTTGTTCGTATATATTGTCTACATTGTCAGCCTGGCTGCACAATGTATATTCAAACTGTTTATCCACAAAGTGAAAGTACACTCCAAAGCGGAACCCTTCCACCACTACAATGACAGAGCCAACTCTTTAGCCAAAGAGGGAGGTCGAGGGGGGGAGAGATGGCAAATGCCTACTCCCACTGCAACACCCATGGTAGCTGCAAACAAGAAAATTAAAGAGGGTCCATCTGGATTTGACTGAGCTACAGCTAGCTGACCCAGAGATAAAAGAGATATATCAATACCTCTCCAAAGACACAGAAAAAGAAATGTCTACAAATTATCCGTTCAAAAGACATGCAGTTAAACTCAATCTGTCCCAGGATCACAAATTGATTTTCTATCACTCAGGTGATCACAAATTTTGGGTACTTCCCAAATCACTTCGTTCTGAAGTCATCCATCAGGTTCATGACACCCCTACAGGTGGACATCAAGGGGTGGACAAGACAGTCCAGAGAGTAAAAACCGTGGTCTGGTGGCCTGGTATAACACCAGATGTCCAGCATTATGTGCACAGAATAACCCAACTCCAGGCAAGAAAAATACCAATGATATCCAGATTGATTTCATTGGATCACTGCCTCATACCCCCAGAAACAACACATTTGCACTCATGGTCACGGACTTATTTTCCAGTTGGGTTGAAGCCTTCCCATGCAAGGCCCAAACTGCAAAAGCCACTGCCAGAACATTGGTAGAACAAGTATTTACTAGATGCAGCCTACCTCTCGAAGTAGATTCAGATAAAGGAACAACTTTCACAGATGAACTTATGCAGGAAACTATGAAGTTATTGGGAGTTGGTCAGAAATTTCACATAGCTTACCATCCTCAGTCATCAGGACAAGTAGAAAGAGCAGACACATAAAAGCAATGTTATGTAAATGTACTACTGATACTATAACAACTTGGGATACTCTGTTGCCCTTACTCCTAAAAGCAGTTAGAGGTACCCCTTCAGCATCTACTTGATGTACACCCTTTGAGGTAATGACTGGTAGACAAATGAGATTACCAGAACATTTGATGATTGATATTAATGCCCCTACTACAGACAGAGTGCCAACAGACACCTCTGTGACTCAACTGAGAGACAACAGTGCAAAAATCCACTTGTTCACTGCAAATAATTTGGGTCAAGCCCAATTGCAATCCAAAAGGTACTTTGACAAAGCAGTCAAAGAAGTTGACTGGCAGGTCGGTGACAGAGTCATGATTCTAAAATGTGCATCTCCAGCACATGCATTTGTGAACAAATGGTCAGGCACATTTAACATCATCAACAAACTCATCCCAGTTGTGTACCATGTATGTCTCACTGATGGCAGAAGAAAGCTACTAGACAAATGGTACCATGCAAACAAGCTGAAGCTATACAAAGGAGACTAAAGCCTCCAACCCACTACAGTGTGAATGTTCCTTCCTCCAGGGGGAAGAAAACCTTTGTAAGCTTAACATATTCCTTTTGCTTTCTGTTTACAGCTGCTGTGAAAAATCCTAGTAATTTTCAGATGATCATTAACGATGGTGGAGAGAAGTTGATATGAAGAGACTCCTTCCTCCACTCAGAGAGAAAGAAGCACCATTTACTAACAATACTTTTGTTTCCCTTTTCTCTCTTTTTTAGCTCCTGTAAACCCAAATTCCGAAGGCCCTGGTATTCCAAGATGGGACTGTCCAGACTGAGGCTACTGCTGCCCCTGCTATTCCTAGATCTCTGGCCTAGAGATTTGGCATTGATCCAATGAACCCCTCACCAGAAGCTCCTGCAGAGCGAGACCTTCCATAAGAAGCTCCAGCACACAAAGGCATACCAGACCCACCTTCTTGCTTTTCTTCATGCCATGAACACCAGTGACCCTGCATATGCCCCTTTACCTGAATTTACCCCTCCCCCTGGTGTTGGAATTGCAACTGATTTACTTCTACACATGTTTCTGTTTAAGCAGGTCAGGATGCATTCTTAAGTACACTTATAACTGCACCACCTTTGTCTGCTTTACAAATTGACTGGAAAACCAATAACCTTGATGGACAGCAATTGCCAGTTGCGAGTCTTGCAAAAAGAACATTTAAAGGCTGGCCCAATACCCATATTTGCCCTAATGGAATGTTGTGCATTCACCAAGTTACACCACAACATACAGGACTTTACAATCTCACAGCAAACATTAATAAAGAATTTTACACATTTTCATAATAAAACTGTATGAAAGATATGCTATGACCATACAATTCCTTCCATCACCCCTTTTTCGCAGAGTGACTCCAGTTAACAAAAACTCTCCTCTTCAACGTCCCACCTTGGAGCCTGGCCCAGAGGGTGGCCTGGCAGCAACATCGATACCTTGAACTTTAACAATGTGCAGTACATGCACGTGCCAGTGGTACTGAACCTCACCCACTGGAATATGGCAGAGTTTGTATAATATGCTTCTACAAATGTTTCTAATTTTCCTTCTATAATGTTGTTAGATCTAATGGCAGCCTATCAAGTTAAGTCACAAGACTCTGTAGCAAGGCACTACAAAATGGAACACTGGGGAGTGTTCCGGCCTCAACGTCATAAGCGGTCATTGAGTACAGTGACTGAAATCGCTGGCACGGTTACTGGTTTATTTGGCTCAGGAATGTCAATTTGGAACCATGCCAATCTGGCCAAAATTAAAAGACATAATCTCTTCAATTGCAAATTAGCAGAAAAATATGGTAATACCCATGCTACACAGTAGAGGTCTCTCCCAAGAAGAAAGGTTTACAGTTTACAATATGCACGATATAGCACATTTATTTGCTGAAACTCATAATAAAATTAACCAGTTGATTGATTTGAATAATATAGAATTGCATGAGCAGCACATAGGCAGGGAGATAATATGTCCAGTCTGTGGTACTTTTACACTTAACACCATCACTAATCTCCTCCAGGATCTGGAATCTGGGCTTTCCCTGGCCACTGCATGAAATTTGGGTTACGTTACACCACACCCAAACCAAGGGCCTTGCTACACTGCAAACCATTATAGCATTAAAGACACATTGTACGTCACCTTCACAGTTTTTCTTCCAGTTTTTGACAAAGATTCTTCAGTCTTTGACAGGTTTGCCGTCATCCACTCCATGGGCCATCCTGAGTGCAGCATCTAAAGAGAGCAGATTAACTTGCCTCCACTGCGGGTGTTTCATCCTTGCCTTGACTCCTGGGTTGCTCTGCACACAGACTGTTGTGCTAAAAGGGGATATCACTATCTTTGCAGATGTAATGTCTTTGACGTAACTGTGCCAGTTTGTGGTTACTCTTCTGATACAATGGACTGGTCATTAGAGTTTACTAATGGCCTAAATGACACTTCAAATGACTTTGCAAAGCCTTCTCCAGCTCCAAAGCCTTCTTCAGATCCAGAGACCATTTCTTTGAGTCAAGCGTAACCCTGTTCCAATGCCTCTAGCACTGCATCCAGAGATGCCTCTTCAGATGTCCAGACCAGCTGCATCATGAACACTTCCATCACCTGCCATGTCCAGGTCATGAAGTGGTGCCTTCCTCAAGTTTGAGTGACCTGCAATTCTGATGGACAATACTATGTTGTTACCAATCATCAGACTTTCTTCTATGGAACTTTAACTTGTGACATACCCTTCCCAAACTTCTATTTCATGCTCCAGGAACACTATCATAGGCCATATGGTTATCACCCCAGTTCCCACTCCAGAATATGATTATATCGATAGTGACCCTGACTATCTGTATGCTCTAGCCCAGTATTTACCTGTTTTTAAAGTGCATATTGACCCACTCACCCTGAACCTCAAATCTCTACTAGAGAGAAAGGATACACATTTAGTTCACATAAGTAATAATGTTACCAAAGCAGGCAAATCATTAAATGCTCTTTTCCATGACTGTGACCTCAGCATCACATTGACAAATAGTTGGTTAGAACTGACATTCAAAGGTTTTGTTATTATTCAAGTGTATCATTTTCCTTGTTATTACCTTAATCTATTTACATAAAACCTTGATACAACATCGTAATCAATTGAAGTTTCTGTATGAATCACACTCAGTAATGAAGTAACTTACCTACCACCCTATTTAGTGTTGCCTTTTGTATCCAGGCAACAAGGGGGGTATGTTAGACCTGCCTGCCCTGCTGTCCCATAAGAGGACACTCACTACTACCATGACAGACAAGGGAGAATGCATTATCATGTATTATGTATTAATGAGCACTAATGTACGGACAAGTTTTGCTGTATTAGGGCCTATTCAGGACTCTTTTGCTTAGCCAAACATCTAATGCATTACACAGAAATATATTTGTGGTTTGTACTGACAAGTGCAATGCTAGCAACCTAACAGGATGTAATTATATCATATAATAATATTCTGTGATCTGTAGCGCCGCCTATGTTCCGAAGTCAGTATGCTTAGCCTAGCAAAATCTAGGAGAAGAACCCTATTGTTCTTCTAAGTTAGTAACTCAGCAAATACCTATAAATGATACAAAAGGTAGTGGTCCTGGGTATAGATGCCCATGTTTTGGCCAATGGAACACAGAGTACAAAAACATGCCGACATCTATAATCCTGTTACTCCAGCAACCGGACGTTCTTATCTGCAGTATATAATTTTGGATGGGATTGGGTCAGACTTGGACACTGATAGTAGGTGGGAAATCATCAGAAGAGGGGTGCAGGATGCTACCAGCACCTGTGCAAGAGTAAGACGAAAATACAGTAGGGCCCGAAAACCCTGCTGGTGGAACAGGGAGGTCCAGGAGGTGGTGTGGGGAAAGAAGGCAGTCTATAGGCAATTCAAGTGCTCAAAGAGTGAAAGGGATCGAGGGGAGTATGAGCTGATGGCTAGAAGGGCCACTAGGGTGGTGAGGACGGCTAACGCAAGGAAGGAGCAGAACCTGACCAGGGAAATTAGGAGAGGGAACAAGGGGTTCTTTAGATACACTGAGGAAAAGTGAAGGGGCAGATTAGCAGGATTAAAACAGGGCAGAGATGGGCAGAAGACCCGGGGGAGCAGGCTGAGGTACTAAATGAGTACTTCACCTCAGTTTTTACCAAGGAAAATGGGGGTGCTGCATCATACATGGGAGGAGACAGTGATACTAAGGAGGGGGGACCCTTACCGATCGGCGGGTCTGGGGAGAGGGGGAGGCATCACTGGCAGGAGGGGGGAAGGCTAAGCAGGGAGGAGAGGTAGCGGAAGTGGAAATCACAGCAGAGAGAGTGAAGGAAGCCCTCAAGTCCCTTAAGACAGAGAAAGCACTGGGGCTGGATAAATTACATCCCAGAGTGCTGAAAGAACTTGCGGATGTCCTGACAAAACCCCTGGTGGAGCTTTTCACCATCTCTCTGAGGACAGGGTGGGTGTCCCAGGACTGGAAGGTGGCGCATATAGTACCTATCCACAAGGGGGATCAAGGGAGGTGGCAGGGAACTACAGGCCTGTCAGCCTGACATCGGTGGTGGGCAAGGTGACGGAGGGCATTGTCAAGGAGAGGCTGGGGGGGGGAACCTGGAAAAGTCAGGGTGCCGGGACAATTGACAGCATGGATTCGTTCCAGGGAAACTGTGTCAGACAAACCTTGTGGAGTTCTATGACTGGGTGACGAGTGCCTTGGACCTGGGTAGACCAGTGGACATCCTCTTTCTAGACTTCAGCAAGGCATTTGACTCTGTTCCTCACGTAGGCCTGTTGGATAAGCTGGGAGAAATGGGGGTGGGGAACCAGATGATCAGATGGATAGACAATTGGCTCCAGGACCAGACCCAGAGGGTCATAGTTGGCGGGACAGTCTCATCTCCAAGGAGGGTCATAAGTGGGGTCCCACAGAGATCAGTCCTTGGGCCCCTCCTGTTCAACGCCTACATCTCTGACATAAGGACAGGTATCAGGAGTGAGATGAGTCTCTTTGTGGATGATTCAAAACTGGGGGCAGTGGTGGATGGGGAGGAGGGGAGGGTGGCTCTACAGGGGGACCTGGAGGCTCTGGAAAGATGGTCTAGAAAGTGGAAGCTGAGGTTCAATGCAGGGAAATGCAAGGTACTGCACCTGGGGCCAGAAACCCGGGCCAAGTGTACACCTGGGGAATGCTACAAGTCTTGATGGCTGAGAGGGACCTGGGGGTGGTGGTGGTGGATGTCAAGATGAACAACTCGGAGACTTGTAGGAGGGCAGCAGCCAAGGCCAACAGGATGCTGGGATGCATCGCTAGGGGGATCACCTCTAGAAGGAGGGAAGTGATACTCCCTCTGTGTAACTGCTTGGTGAGGCTGCACCTCGAGTACTGCATGCAGTTTTGGAGGCCACACTTAAAGAGGGACATTAAACTCCTGGAGAAGGTCCAGAGGAGGGCAACCAAAATGATTTGGGGCTTGGGGGACAGTATCTATGAGGAGAGGTTTGAAGAGCTAAATATGTACATATTGGAAGAGAGAAGGGACTGGGGGGACATGATAGAGGTCTTCAGGTACATGAAGGGGGTAAATGGGGAGGAGCAGTCGGGTGCTTCAAGGAAGGAGAAGGGGGCCACTAGAGGGCATGGGTGGAAGCTGGAGGGGGGAAGATTCAGGGGAGAAAGGAGGAGGTGCTACTTCACTGAGAGGGTGGTGGAGGCATGGAATGCGCTGCCTAGGGGGCTGGCGGTGGCAGAGACAGTGGAGGGGTTCAAGAGGGGGTGGGACAGGTACAGGGGAAGGGCTCTGGAAGCAAAATCCAATACAGCGAGAATATCCGGAACTGGGAAGGGAGAAGCCAGAGAAGGCGAGGGGCGCAGCAAGGTCAGCTCCCAGGGTGGGAGCTGACCAAACGAGCAGACGTGAAAGACCGTTAGGCCTATTCTGCTGGCATTTTAGTATGTTAGTACATGCCCAAACCCCTTTGGGATCCCTGGTAGCACCCAGCTTCCACACCTTGGTGTAGGACTGTGTCTGTGTTCCAACTGGTAAGATTTTATCTTGTTGCTTCTGTCTTTGTATTATTACTGGGGAAAAATAAAACTGATTTTCTGCACATCTGTGTCAGTGGTGTTTTACCGTCAGGCTCATCTCCTGCAAAATTTTACTCCAGTATCAGAATATCCTTGCCAGGTCTGCTGTAAAGAAGAATCCATCCTTTTTTTTTTTTTTTTGCACCAACAATAAAGAAAATGTTCCCTTACTGATCTGACCCCCACCAATCCCTACCTTCCACACAGCATAC
>CM028133.1:31160000-31405000 GCA_016271365.2 Neoceratodus forsteri | reverse complement strand
TTTGATTGGTGGGAGCTGGCAGCATGAGCAGCACAATCAATCTCCCAGTTTCACCTGTTCAGTTGCATGCCAGCTACCACTCTGCAGTTTCATTTCTCTCTTGCGGCATACACACACTCTTTCTCCACAAATCTTTTTTCAGCAAGAGATACAGCCCTTGAGGAGGTCATTCACAAAAAGGGAAACAGAACACTTCTCCAACCTCCCCAGCACGCCACACTGGAGGTTTACAAACTTTTTTTTTTTTTTTTTTTTTAAATCCCGGCTGTACATTTTAGCTACCACACCATCAGCTCCCCAGTCCTCAACAACAGAGGTTCCCCGGACACTTCCCCAACCTCCCCCCGAAGCAACAGTATGACACATTGGAGGTTAAAAAAAGCGCTTTTTTTTTTGTTTTTTGTTTAAAATCCCTGCACATTCTGCATAACACACTCGATCACAACCTGCTTCTTATAGGCATTGACACCATACCACAGAGCACTATGAACTAGACAGACTTCACCTGTGGGCCAGCTCCATCTGAGAACCTCCTCAGTGTGAAACTGGCATTCACACTGAGAAGTCTTGTTCTACCCCACACACACATACACAAAAAAAAAAAAGCATGTGGTAACCTTCTCACCCTGCCCCAAACACTGTAGCCAAAACCTCCCTCCCTTCTCACCCACAGCTTGCACTCCCTTTCTCTCACCGGCTCACAGCGATTCCAACAACCAACATCCTCCAGTGCTCAACGGGATTGGCGATGTCCTCCTTTGCTCTGTCATCGGGCAGACAATAACAGATATCAGGATCATCCAGATAACTAACATTGTAGACAAAAATAAAATGAAAGTACTGAGGCTAAACCTTGCTCCCTCGATAAGCACCAGCTGCTGCCACCATCTTAACTAAACTACTCAGCCCACCCACAGAAGCCCACTGACCAATAAAATGACACACTAAAAAAAAAAAAAAAAAAAAAAACACAGCACATAGGGACCCTAGCTGCCACACTCTGCCTATCTAGCAGTGCAGCATGATGAAACAGCATTGGGAGAAAGAATTAAAAATAAATGTTAAATAAAAATTACATTGAAAGGAAAACGACACATCAAAATGGCATTACATAAATCAGATATGCAGTGGGTGTACTGCAAATATCACTGATATCTCCCTCGTGCAATTTGATCTTGTAACTGGTCATAAGGTCAAACTGCAGTCGGGGATAATATCAGTGATATTTCCAGTAGACCCATTGCATATCATATTATATATAATTTTGATCCCAAATTTAAGAGATATAAGCGACATGCATCATTTATAGCATATTGGCCGAAATGTTATTTTGCACCAAAAATTTGAAAACATGTCTCATCCAGGACTTAAAAAAAAATGACACTTCTCACGTTTATGAAGTGGTGTGGAAAAATGTCTATGTTGAAAATTTGTGATCAAAATAATTTATGAGCAAGCATAGAAAAATGTCAAGTACTCTCCTAACCTTTTTTTTTTTTTTTTTTATATTTTGACACCCAATTTTCAACATAGCCTTCTTATGACCCCCCCCCCAAATGAGCAAGGACAGAGAAAATGTTCAAACCCACCTTAAAGGGTTGGCTATTTCTGGAGACAGGCATTGAGGAGTCCCACCTTTGATCACCGAGGACCCCCCCGTGATGAGTAAGGGGGCAAGGATCTCCCATAAGCAAAATCTGCCACCCAGACGTGAACATGCTTTTGAAACAATGTGGTAAGAACCGGAGATCCTTAGGCAAATGGAAACCTCCGTAGCATAGCCCCAGATGGAGAGTGGAAGGCAAACCATTATCTTGGGTCTCATGGAAACTAAAAGGCATCTGGCATGTAGAGCCTTTATCATGTCTAGGCACCATGCACACAGACTCACTTCAACAGTTGAGAAACCATTGGGGCATACCATGCACACATTTTTTGGTGATACCTGCCAATCAGGCAGCTGCTTACTCAGGCAAGACCACTACCTCTATGGACAATGGAGGTGTTCTTGAATCACAACTCTTGGATGGGGGGAACTAAACCTGCCTCAGATGATACATCTATGAGTCTATCCTGCAACCCCATTCCAAATCATTAAACAAGCAAAAAAGCAAAGTAGGAGACAGAGTTGCAGATAGTTCTATCAAAGAAGGAATGGGAGGGCATAATAAGCAGAGCTCACTCAAACTTTAGAGACCTCAGATACCAACTGATTGATAAGAACATCCTACATAGATGGCACTGGACCCCTGTAGTTCTGAAGCAAATAGGACTCCTCCCTCTGGATGAATGTTGGTGGTATCATTCAGAGGCGGGCACTCTTACACATATTTTATGATCATGTCCTGCTCTACAGTACTATTAGGAATAAATACATAGTTTTTGCAATAGAGTGGTGGGTCATCAAATCCATCAGGATCCACTTTTCTGGATATTAGGGGGTTCAGTAACCTTAGAGGCAAAAAGGCAGACTCTGCTTAAATGGAGATTGGACTTGTCTCCAGTTTTCTCCGACTGGCTTACCGCAATGGCTAAACTAGTTGAATTTGAGCAGCTTTCCCACTTAGTGGCAGGTAATTTTACCAGACATGAAACTATATGGAGCCATTCATGAAGGTTCCATGTGCAGAAATGTATGTTAATTAAGATACCTTAACTGTAGGTCCTGTCAACCAAACTATCAATTTGTCTATGATATTCACGAATTGCTTACTTTACACTTTATTCAGTTCAGTTCATATACTTACTACAATTGTTAACTGAGAGGTACACTCTTTCACATGGCAATAGCTTACTGTTTAACTGCATATTGGGTAGCACAATGTAGAATCTTTTATGAATGTATTATGTAGAAAAAAAAAACCTTCTTGTGATATGATTTTATTTACAATAAAAACATTTTTACAAAAAAAAAAAAAAAAGATTATGCCTGAAAAAGGTGTTTTCATGCAGCAACCACAAATCACCTTCCGGGATGCATTTGTGTAGTTTTAGTGCCACTGTTTATGAGGGGGTCCCAAAAATAGCCATGTTGAAAATTAGGTGTAAAATGTTCAAAAAAAAAAAGTTATAAATCAAATTCAAACCCCTATTGAAATACACATTTACCTACTTTTGTGGCATTAACTTGAAACCTAACTGGTGCATTAAAGTTTTTTGCAAATAATTTCCTTTCTTTTTGAGATAGTGGAATCATATCTTCATTCAAGAGATGCAGATGCTCAGGGTCCAAGGGAAGACTGTCCGCCTGTGGAAGTCCACATTCCTTGCATGCCCTGCAGCTCCATGCAGTGAAAGATGCCAAGAATTCATGTGGCTATCAGGTGGGCTGTGGAAATGCAGGGCTGTATGTTCTCTGCACTTCCATGTAGCTGCAGATAGATACACAGAGGAAAGGGTCCATCTGTCAGCGAATGCACAGGGCCCTCTGCCACCCACAGGTGCAGACGTGCAGGGTCCTATGCCAAGAAAGGAGTATTCTTCACTATATGAACAATCCAATTTCATGGTGAGAAAACCAATTTAAGTCACAAAACCTAAAATTATGATACGCAATCAAATTGAGCAACCAGTTTTTGCCATGAAACAAAAATGTCATTGTGTGCAATCAGATTTCATGCTGAGAAAACAATTTTCTGCCGCAAAATAAAAGATTTTGGTGGGCAATCAAATTTCATGTTGCGCGAGTAATTTAAGTCATGCAATGCAAAATTTTACTCATAATGCAACTGCATATCAAAGTACCAATTTGAGCCCCAGAATGAAACATCTGCACTGGAAATTTAATATCATGAAACCAATTACTGTTGTGCAATGGGAAATTATGATCTGTAATCAAATTTCACTTCGAGCAACCAATTTTCATTTTTTGCAAGTACAAGTTATGATCCAGAACCAAAATGCGTTTCCTACAGACTTTTTTTTTTTAAAATCACAATTAAAAAAGTTTTGTGAGTCAAATTTTGCTGTGTGTTTCTCACCATGTAAAACTAAAAATTATATACACCAATCAAATTTCATGTCCAGCAACCAATTCGTCTTGCACAATGATGAATTATGATCTGCAGTATAATTTCATATTAAGCAACCAATTTCTTGGCAAGAAATGAAAAATTAAGATGCACAATCAAATTTGATGATGATAAACCAATTTAAATTATGAACCCAAAAATTCTGATACACAATCAAATTTCAAATTGAGGAATCAATTTTTGTCGCAAAACAAAAAATCATGATGCACAATCAAATTTCTTGCTGAGAAACCAATTTTCTACCGCAAAATGAAAAATTCTGATGTGCAATCACATTTTAAGTTGAGAACCCAATTTTGGTTATGAAACGAAAAATCATGGTGCCCAATCAAATTTCATGCTGAGAAATGAAAAATTATGCTGGGCAGTCAAAAGGTGTTTCCAGACTTTTTTTGAATTGCAATTAAAAACAGTTTCACAAGTCCTTACAGTGTGACACAGAAAAGGGTGCCACGATTCAAAAAACGGGAGAGACATTACCATAGCCAGGAGAAATATGTAAAACATATTTATAATCATGATTGACTGAAATAAGCCTCAGAATCTGAACCAGCATGTTATGTGGTAGCGTCTTTCTTAAATAATATTATGGATGCTGTAATAAACGTTTGAATTTAGTAGTTTGTTACCAAGGTGAGACACAAAATGGCTATTACAAAATAAAAAAAAAAAAAAATAAAATGTTGGTGTTGCGCTCAAATCTCACATAACTAAAAATAGTCTTGACACAAAACTTTTGGTGTCATATCAGACCGTTAGCTTCAAAACAATATTGAGCATGCTCAGAACAGTAAAAACAAAACTAAATCATTATTACTCTAGAACCGTTTAATATTTTTTCATGAAAACTTCCAAAGGCACTACCTTACCATACCACGCTTCTACCCTGAAAGTTTTGGGTAAAAAATTCCATTCCATGCAATATATTGCAATGGATCCAACTAGGAGGATACAACTTCACAGAGCAAATCCGATTTCAAGAAAATACTAGTCTAGTGTACAGTAAGGTTGAGCGACTGTGAAAACTGGCAGCTTCAGCCAAGCTGCAACTACAAACCCAGTCTTCGGTTCAGCTTGACAACAGAGTCTTTGGTATCAGGGTCTAGCTGGCTGAAAATAGGAATAAGGGTAAGAGTAAGAGGCACCCCTTGCTCAATCCAATCAATCCCAGCCTCTTCTACCCTACCTCATTCCCCCAGTCAGTTAAAACACACACACACACACACACACACACACACACACACACACGATTGAATTTTTTTTTTTACAAAAGAATATCTGGGGAGGTTTGAAGAGGTTGGAAAATGACTGGGCTGGGAAAAGGGGTGGCTATGGGACTAGCACAGACCACCTGGGAAAGGGGAGAGAAGTTACACATGTTAATTATTTTTGCCGAGGGTTAAAGTAATCTGAAGCACCCCAAAAATTTGATTTGGCTGAATCAAAGGTAAAAGTGTGAAAGTTTGGCATATTCACCCAATAAAAATTTGGCATAGATCATTCTTAGTCTATAGGACTAGCAACTGTAGCAAACACAGTGACAACGGCAGTACCAAGGATAGTGTTTACAAAGAATAGACAACTCCTGGAGTGTCAGTATTTACAATTATTGGTGAAAGGATGATCAACTAAAGCAATGAATACAGTGTAGCAGAGATTCCCAGAAGGGTGGGTAGGTGAGCAGCTGCCTTCATAACCAATGCTGTTCTGCGATTGGCCAGCAGAGGGGTGCATAAATGCAGACAAGCCAGCACCCTGCCTCCCTGGGAGCTGAGCACCACAGCTCAGTGCCACAGCTCCACAGCATGCTGGCCTACAGCCAAGTTAACACTTGATTTACTGAGAAGGGAAAAGTTCTGCTGCTCACCCAAGGTGTTTCATACTAGGACAGGACAGGAATTTGGTTTTACAGAACACCTTTCTTTTTTTATAATTGTCAAAACCTGTCCATACCCAGGACTCAGTCTGCAACAGGTTGCCAAGTTTCTTGACCCTCAACACCTACAAGGGCACCTCAGTAGCTGCCACAACTCAGAAGCGATTCTCTTACATGGGGACTTTCTGGGTCCAAATCCCACCAGAGGCATTACCCACAAAGTACAGTGCTCCTTTGGATAAGGACAAATGGCCTTGCCCTGTCACTCATTCCCGAAAAACACTCCTTAAAATATGATAAACAGCCTTCTTCTCCCTCTCGAGGGCAGATCATAGATTTGTTAATACCAATAGTTATCTATTTCCACAAAAGATTTATTTACAGAGGCATGAAGCATCTAAAAATAGTATTTACTACTTCACACTATTTACTAGTGATGGGAGAAGTAGAACCTCAAAAGGTTCTGATAAGCAAAAAAAGGTTCCGATAGTTATCCGAACCTTATCTGAACCTTTTAGAACCTATGTTTTATGGTAACTGTATGTTACATACTAACATACCAAAATGCCAGCAGAATAGGCCTAATAGTCTTTTGCATCTGCTCGTTTGGTCAGCCCCCATCCTGGGAGCTGACCTTGCTGCCCCCCTCGCCTTCTCTAGCTTCTCCCTTCCCAGTTCCGGATATTCTCGCTGCACTGGATTTTGCTTCCAGAACTCTTCCTCTGTACCTGTCCCACCCCCTCTTGAACCACTCCACCATCTCTGCCTCCACCAGCCACCTAGGCAGAGCATTCCATGGCTCCACCGCTCTCTCAGTGAAGTAGCACCTCCTCCTTTCTCCCCTGAATTTCCCCCCCTCCAGCTTACACCCATGCCCTGTAGTGGCCCCCTCCTCCCTCCTTCAAAGCATCCTGACTGTTCCTCCCCTATTTACCCCCTTCATGTACCTGACGACCTCTATCATGTCCCCCCGGTCCCTTCTCTCTTCCAATGTGTACATATTTAGCTCTTCAAGCCTCTCCTCATAGGTACTGTCCCCTAAGCCCCAAATCATTTTGGTTGCCCTCCTCTGGACCCTCTCCAGGAGTTTAATGTCACTCTTTATGTGTGGCCTCCAAAACTGCATGCAGTACTCAAGGTGCAGCCTCACCAAGCAGTTATACAGAGGGAGTATCACTTCCCTCCTTCTGGAGGTGATCCCCCTAGATATGCATCCCACCATCCTGTCGGCCTTGGCTGCTGCCCTCCTACAAGTCTCCAAGTTGTTTATCTTGACATCCACCACCATCCCCAGGCCCCTCTCAGCCATCGAGACTTGTAGCATCCCCCCCCCAAGGGTGTACACTTGGCCCGAGTTTCTGGCCCCCAGGTGCAGTACCTTGCATTTCCCTGCATTGAACCTCAGCTTCCACTTTCTAGACCATCTTTCCAGAGCCTCCAGGTCCCCCTGTAGGGCCACCCTCCCCTCCTCCCCATCCACCACCGCCCCCAGTTTTGAGTCATCCACAAAGAGACTCATCTCACTCCTGATACCTGTCCTTATGTCAGAGACGTAGGCATTGAACAGTTGGGGCCCAAGGACTGATCCCTGTGGGACCCCACTAATGACCCTCCTTGGGGATGAGATTATCCCGCCAACTATGACCCTCTGGGTCCGGTCCTGGAGCCAATTGCCTATCCATCTGATCATCTGGTTCCCCACCCCCATTTCTCCCAGCTTATCCAACAGACCCACGTGAGGAACAAAGTCAAAAGCCTTGCTGAAGTCTAGAAAGAGGACATCCACTGGTCTACCCATGTTCACAGCACTCATCACCCAGTCATAGAACTCCACAAGGTTTGTCTCGACACGATTTCCCCGGGATGAATCCATGCTGTCTATCGTCCAGGCACCCTGACTTTTCCAGGTCCCCTCCAGCCTCTCCTTGACAATGCCCTCCATCACCTTGCCCACCACCAATGTCAGGCTGACAGGTCTGTAGTTCCCTGCTACCTCCCTTGATCCACCCCCTTGTGGATAGGCACTACATGCGCCACCTTCCAGTCCTGGGACACCCACCCTGTCCTCAGAGAGATGGTGAAAATCTCCGCCAGGGGTTATTCCAGGACATCCGCCAGTTCCTTCAGCACTCTGGGATGTAATTTATCCGGCCTCAGTGCTTTCTCCATCTTAAGGGACCTGAGGGCTTCCCTCACTCTCTCTGCTGTGATTTCCACTTCTGCTACCTCTTCTCCCTGCTTAACCTTCCTCCCTCCTGCCAGTGATGCCTCCCCCTCTCCCCAGACCCGCCGATCAGTAAGGGTCCCCCCCTCCTCAGTATCACTGTCTCCTCCCAGGTATGATGCAGCACCCCCATTTTCCTTGGTGAAAACTGAGGTGAAGTACTAATTTAGTACCTCATTCTGCTCCCCCGGGTCTTGTGCCCATCTCTCCCCTTTTTTAATCCTGCTAATCTGCCCCTTCACCCTTCATTTTTCCCCAATGTATCTAAAGAACCCCTTGTTCCCTCTCCTAATTTCCCTGGCCACGTTCTGCTCCTTCCTTGCCTTAGCTGCCCTCACCACCCTAGTGGCCCTTCTAGCCATCAGCTCATACTCCCATCGATCCCTTTCACTCGTTGAGCACTTGAATTGCCTATAGGCTGCCTTCTTTCCCTGCACTACCTCCTGGACCTCCCTGGTCCACCAGCAGGGTTTTTGGGCCCTACCGCATTTTCGTCTTACTCTTGCACAGGTGTTGGTAGCATCCTGCACCCCTCTCCTGATGATTTCTCACCTACTATCAGCATCCATGTCTGACCCAATCCCATCTAAATGCTCCTCAAGGATCCTTTCCATTTCCTTAAAATCTGCCCCCCTGAAGTCAGTTACCTCCATCTTTGTGCAGCCTTCTACCCCTCCTAGGTCCAGGCAGAACCAGACCGTGGCATGGTCACTCCACGCCAATGGGTCCCTTACCTCCAGGCCCCCAATCTGGTCACCGTCTGCCAGGACCACATCCAGTACCCATGCCTCCCTGGTCAGTTCCCCCACCTGCTGAGTTAGGAACGCATCTTGAAAGACATCCAACAACCTTTGTTCCCTGGCCACTGAGGATGTCATAGTCTCCCAGTCTGTTCCTGGCATGTTTAAGTCCCCCAACACCACCACCCTTCCCCTGCCCAGTCTGCAGTGTCTCCCAACATCTGCCATCAGACTCTCCTCCAGCTCCTCCGCCAGTGCAGAGGGTCTATACAACACTCCTATTTTTACTCTCTTGCCCCCTCCTTGTTATCAAGGTGACCCAAATTGCCTCCATGGTTCCCTCTGCCTCCTCTACTCCCCCTATGCCAATGCAGTTTTTGACTATCATTGCTATGCCTCCTCCCCGTCCCTCCCCCCGTCCTTTCTGAACATAGTGTAACCCTCCAGGTTCAGGTCCCAGTCGTGTCCTGCGGTGGCCCAGGTCTCAGTGACCGCTGCCACATCCACCTCTCCCTCAGTTAGCATCGCCTGGAGCTCAGGCATTTTATTGCCCAAGCTCCTGGCATTTAGCAGGACTACCTTCCACCCTTTCCCTATACTTCCATTTCCCCTGCTCATGTTCCCACGGGGACTCTGTCTTCCCCTGGTCTGCACCTTACCAGTCAGCCTTTTCCCACATTCCTCCAGCTCCCAGGGGTGGAGACAGAGTCCCTCCTTATCGGCCCCCCTCGACAGCCTTTTCTCCTATCCCTCCCCCTTCACAAGTTTTAACCCCACTTTTCACCAATGAACCCCTCTATTTTCATCTTAAGGATTCCCCTCCCCTCCAAATTGAGATGGAGCCTATCTCTAGCATACAACTCCTTATCCTCCCAGGTCTCCCCCCAATCCCCAATCAACCCATACCCTCTGGCCTCACACCACTCTCTGAGCCACTGGTTTATCTCCACAATCTTCCTTTTGTGTTCCCCACTAGCCCTTGGCACTGGCAGGATTTCTGAGAAGGAAACTGTGCATCCTATGTCATGACAGACCCTGGCAAGCTCCCTGAACCTTGCCTGTATCTCTAGCTCGCTATTTCCCTCAATGTCTTTTGTACCCAGGTGGACTAGTATGTCCGGGGAACCCCCACAATCCTTTACCAGCTGATATACCTCGTGCTTGGCCCTGTGCACCGTTAGTCCAGGGAAGCATTTTGTTCTAACTGGCCAGGCTTCTCCCTCCCTATCCCATTTGATACCCCGATCATAGAATCCCCCAAAAGGAGCACTCTGACTGCTCCTTTTCCTCCATTTCCCCTCCTTCCATGTCCCTCGTCCTTTCTACCGGCCCCTCCATCCAGCCGGCTCCTTGTTCCTCCCTATCTGGGTGCCACATGCCGCCCCCTCCCCTCTGACTCTATGCCTCTGCTCCTCTCGAATATCCTTCTGTATCTCGCTAACTACCCCCTCACTGCTCGCAACTGGTCCTTCTCCCTCATCCACTAAACTAGCCTGGCTCGTCCTCCCTTCCTTCCTGTCTCCGTTCAGTCCCTCCTTGCTTGTCATGCTCCCTGGCCTAAACCCTCAGCTCCTTTACTGTATCCTCCTTGTACTTCTGGTCCTTCTCCTTGCACTTCCTCCCTCTTCCCCTGCCCCTCCTGCTCTGATTCACTGCTCCCCCATTTTCCTGCATTCCAGGTTCCCTCTGTTCCTCCTGCTATCCGGCCCCCGCCTCCTGCCCCCCACTCCCTTTCCATCTCTAACCACCCCTGTCATGGCTACATCACCCACCTCGTCCTCAAGCAGAAGAAGAGAATTGAAGTGGTTACTGAGCGTAAGGTCTGATCCACCTCCCCGCCTTGCTTCCTTCTGTCCAGCCCAAGCCATCTGCCTACTTCCCTTTTAATCAACATATCTGTAGAAAAAAGCAACTAAACCACTGTTTTGTAGTAATAAACGGCATGATTAGTAAAATGAGATGAGAAGGAGTGAATGATGCAACTCTGGATGTCCCTACTGGAAGTGCCAGTACTGTAATATGTACATGCTGACCCTCACAACCAGCACCCACCACCAAGATGATGATGATTCATCCAAAGGCAGGCAAGTCCCAGAACTCTGACCAGCCCTTATAAGCTTAGTAGTTACAGCACCAGTGTGAGCCAGGATAATAGCAGTTAGCAGACCCATGTATGTATTAAACGCCAACAGCCACAACCCACCACGTGCATACCTGTCTGGGTGATTCGATCAAGAGACAGGCAACTCCCAGAACACTCTCTAACCACTCTCGTTTCTGACATTTAAGAATGTAGCACTGTGTATAACGGTTAATAACAGTAGTGACTTCTGTTTCTCAATAGGCACCATTGTGACTGGCTCTCAGTTAAGATTAATTAACGAGGAGAAACGCACCACCATAATGGAGAATCAGAAACCGCATCAGCCAGTCACACAGCCAGACAGTTACCACTTCACCACTGCTACTACTACTCCTGCCTACTACAATCAATCAATCAGAACTTTATTTGTAAAAAAGCACGATTCACAATGATCAAAGCACCTGTACGTAAAACCAAACTTAAAACTATAAATATCTAATAAATGTTACAATTCCAGTATTAAACGACAGCCAAAAATGTATATATAAAAAAAAAAACAGGAAACATAATATTACAGTCAGGGGAAAAACAAAACTACTGTACCAGCACTGAGATCAATATGGTTAAGGCACATTTACCAAAAAGGTCTGCTTAGGAAAGAATGAGAAAGTGACTGTGATGACAAGCAAGATTCAGACCTCTAGTTTGTAACCAGTCTCCAGAGTCTGATTTTTGTAGAAGGGGACAGTGTATTTGTTTGTATAGCTAGTTTTATTTCTCAGTCACAGCCACTTTTGTTTAGCAACGGCTCTCAGTATGGAATGCAGTGTGAACGCACCAGTATTAGGAAGCAACGTGAAAGAAGAGCACCAGGCAGTCTGAAAGTCTCCACTGCTACTACCACTACTATCAGGGGGGAAAAAAACTGAGTTAGCAGCATTTAAATCAATCCAGTAACAGTGCATTTAGCTAAATCATTTCCTTAGAATTAGAAAGCGACTGTGTGAGAGAGCAGGAACTCGTCTGCCACAGTTGTTACCAGCAGAATATCATGTACTGGGCTGCATCGCTCACACACCTCCAATACGATGATGATTTGGTTAAAAGAATAAATAAATAAATAAATAAATAAATAAATAAAGGCAAGCAGGTCTCGGATCTCTAGTTTTAATCAATCCAGTCTGAAAATTGAAAGCTGATTTTATTGTCACTTAATCCACAGATGCACCTCAGGTACTGCTGTCAGTGCCATCTTCTTCAAGATTAGCATCACATATGTAACAAAAGTTTGGCATGATAACCTTCAAGAGCGTTAGTTTCTCTTCATTGCCTGGAGTTAATCTTGTTCGTTTATTAGTTACAACATCTCCAGGAGAGCTAAACAAACATTCCCAACAGACGCTGGAGGATGGACATCCTATATATTTACAAGCCAGGGTTGCCAGCTTTGGCCAGCATGATTTTGTCTTTCTCCAGTAAGCTAAAGGGTCATCCTTAATACTAATGCTGGGCTCAGACAGATATGCATCTACCATGCTTACTACTGAGCCTGCATCTTCTCCTTTTGGAATTTCAGTGTCCTGCAGCTGGCACCAAATGTCATCCTCCTCATTGTCTGCTTCAGTGCCGTTTTTTGGAGCAGACATTTGAATTTGAGGTGGTGTCACTGTAGTACTGCTTCCTAATAAAACCTCATCTATTGCATCAATCAAAAGTCGCCTGTAGTTCAACGACTCCATATCCTCAGAAACAGCATCAGGAATGTGTCTATTCTAGAAACGTGGATCTAGCAATGTTGCTAAGATATACTCTTTGCTCTGTGTCATGGCTGATAATTTGTCACCATTGCCAAGTCTGGTAAGCATGTTATTGACTAGAGATGGGTTCATATCCAAGTTGTTCCTCATTTTCTCTACCCTTTTTTTGAGAAGTAGAAGGAGTGGAATAGCTTGGCCAAAGGATGCCTTTTCTGCATGGACCTCTTTTGTAAGCACTCAAACGGTTTCAGAATGTGACACAACTGTTCCACCAGAAACTAGTGAGTAGACTAGAGTACAATGCCCTCCCCAATATAATTGTATAGGATATACTCAATGATAGCCACCTTGTAGTCAAGGATGTGTTCAATCATAAAGTAGTTGAATTCTACCTTGTTGGTAGATCCTGAACGGGCTGGTGGTGAGGAAGACCGTTGTTCTTCTGGATATCAGAAGGATGTCACTGGCTTTTACTGAATGGTTGAATTAGCCACACACTTTGTGCACTGTTACCACAGTGGTCAACACTTGCTGGTCATTATCCAGAAAGCTTTGAACGATTAGGTTAAGACAATGTGCAAAACAGCGTACATGTACAAAGTTGCCATAACAAAGTGCTTTTTTAATATCTGAACCATTGTCAGCAACACAAAAATCAGCTTTCAAACCCTGTGAGGTGACCCAAGCACTAACTAGTCTCTCCAGTTTTTGCTAAATGTGCTGTGATGTGTATGTGTCTTGAAAGTGAGATACATGGAGAATTGCCATTTTCCGAAACATGAGGAATTTTTTGAGCTGTGAGAGACAGTAGTGGTAGTAGTAGAGGTGGTGGTTGAAGTGGTAGGGGTAGCAGGCAGGGTGGTGTGTGAGGATGATGAGTTACCTGTAAAACTGACACAAGAAGATGAAAGATAAGCAATGGTTTGGTGCTGGTCCACATGTTGGTAGTAAAGTGAACTACTTTGTCCTCAGCCTCTCAGAGAGCGTGCCTTACCTGAAGTACTAAACTGACATACGTCCTAGGCACAGCAGTTACTGAAAAGTATTTTCTACTTGGCATTAAAATTGTGGGTGTAAGTGTTCCATAAGCCTCTGGAAGCCCACATCTTCCACAACAGATCATGGCTACAAATAAAGTATAATAATTTCTGTTATTTTACAATTTATTGCCGCTGTTATCGGGTGGTTTTGTGAACATTTAGGCTTTCTTTCAAAAACCTCTTGTAGCTACAATTGCTTTTTATCAGGGAGTACTGTTGGATTTGGCAGTGGGTGTTGTACTATGTGCCCTGCCTAGTAAAACAGAGGGCCTTACAAAATTATCTTGAGGCAAAAGTGGACTTTTGGATTTTGGCTGGTTATTACCATCTCCTACTGTTTCAGCAGAATGTTCCCCATTCACCAACAGCCCTGCTACGTTTCGAGGCACTAATGTTAGACTGTTTGAACCATATATGACAATAGGGTGAACTGGCATAAGATGTCGCATCATTGTTGTGGTTCCAAGATTACCTTTACTTTCCCCCCCCTACTTACACAAGTATTGCAGTGCACACATATATAGCTTGGCAAGCATCCTTGGGATTGATGTAAATATTATTCCAAACAGTAGAGGTGGACGGTCAGTGTCTAGTAACAAGATCAGTAGGGAGTCGAGTGGTTGGGTTTAACTGGGGAAGACATATTGGTGAAGAATGCATGTTCGTCAGGCGACACAATCATAAAATCCTCTGCATCAGCACCATTGCCATCTCTACTGTCCGACTTTGTTTCACTTGAGTTTGGCTTGTGCCTTTGAAATGTTCTTTTTCCCCCTTTTGACAATGTATTAGTATGCTCTTCACCTACATCGTCAGTGTCAGAATAAGAAATAGGTAAAGTCAGGCTCACAAGCTCATCCACGTGATCAGGATTACCATGATCATGGCCGTCATCATCATCATCATCATCATCATCATCATCATCATCATCATCATCAAAAAATTCAGTAGAGCTAGCACTGTTACTTGGAGACAGAGTTATTCGATATGCTTGTGTTGCACAACTCCACTGCAAGTTGTACCTGTAAGTGCTTTAACTTTATGTACAACAGGAATACTCTCCGTTTTTGCAATTTTCTCAGATGACTTGTTAGCAGATGCCTTAGACTCTTTTGAAACTGTTTGCTATGGCACTGCTGAGCTCTTCTGACAAACAGTCCAACCCCAGTTGCTGAGGTTTCAGCATCTTGAGAGTTAGTCAGCACATCGATAGTAGTAGCATTATTTAGTTCAGCCCCTTCAATAGATGACTGTGGTGCTTGTACATTAGTTTTTGATGGGCCACTCCTTTCTGGACTCCTGAATAAACTTTTACATGTACTTCCTCATTTGCCCCTGGCTTTTGTTTTGCAACCATTATGAATACTCTAATCCAGTCTTTCTTGAGTGACTTGTTCAAGGTCACAGTCACAAAGACAGTATGCAAGTGGTGGTGGCCATCAGATTTTAACTGAATTTAAATTCAGACACAGGTCTGCTATATTATTCTGGTTCACAACAGTGCTCTGATCTCTACTATAAGGGCTGGTGCTACCCGTACCCAGTACCCACAGACAAAGCTAGAGTTCAAACTGAAGATTCAGGTCTCAGAAACCTGGCCTAATACTCTATGATACAGTCCTTCAAAAGCAAGATTTTTTTTTTTTTTTTTTTTTTTTTATTTATAGTCCATGGAAGGCCCACAGAGCCAAAGCTTGTAGGTGTACTCCACGGAGCACAGGGAGGAGAGCAGACTGACTTATTCACTGACTTATTCAGGGTCACACAGACAGTATGCAAGTGTCACTGGTGGCTGTCAGATTTTAACTAAATTTCAGACACAGATTTGCTGTATTATTCTGGTTCACACCGAACCCCTAAACTATAAGGGCTGGTGCTACCCACAGCAAATATTAGAATTCAAATTGAAGATTCAGGGTTCAGAAACCGGCCTAACCCTCTATGACACAACCCTTCCAAAGCAAGGATTTTTTTTTTTGGCTTTCATTTTTGCAGGACAGAAAAAAAAATTCACTTTGCAGACTGCCTGCTGCCTCAGTCAATAACATTCACTTGCCCCTCTCCTCCCCCCCACCAACCATTTTTGCCTCACAGATTTTCTATTCTAAGTTCTCTAGTTCTTATTTCTTAGATCAGTTTTTTTTTTATATAACCTTCAATTCTTTGAGGATGAGAGTCACGAGATGACCCCGACTTTTTTTTTTTTTGTTATATATAGTCACTGTGCTGATGACCACAAAGATGGAGAGGTGCAGACTGCAGAACTGCTGCTTCTCTCTCTCTCTCTCTCTCTTTCTAATGTCTGCCATGCACCGAGCAGACTGTAGTACAGCAGTAAACAGCCAACACGTAAAGTTCACCACACGTTCCTCCCAGCCCAACCCAATCAGGTGCCACCCAAGAAACATGGGGATGTTCCTTGTTCCCACGATCCTATGAGGAGACACGGCTCTCTGTCTACTCCCTCTTACAGCTCTCTCCCACCCACGCGCTACATGTCGGTCCCACTCAGCCCTCTGACTCCTTGTGTTGCTGCCAACTGAATCAGGCAGCAACAAGGAGTTATCCGAACCGCTTCGAACAGTAAAAACTGTTCAGAGGTGGTTCAGTTGTCATTGCTGCTGCTGGTTCAGAGGATTCGGATTGTCGCCAAACTGGTTAACCCACCACTACTACTTACATGTTCCACAGGCTATCACACATATACAAGACTATGGGAATTACAGGGTTACTACAAAAATAAAAATAATAAAAAAAAAAAAAAAGAGACATGTTTTGCTCACAGCAGAAGAAACAAATAGAAACACCTTCCTATAACTTCTTAAAGAGCTACTGACGTGTCAAAGAAAACTTTGAAACACATAGTAATTAGGTATAATTCAGCTTGCATTCCATATGTATTCTATACATTTCTCTTTCATTATTACTGAACAAAGTTGCATGAATACATGATCTTTATCCCTTACATTTCTCTTAGAGTTTATTTACCTCTATAGCTCACTCCCTACTTCAAGTCATAATCCTCTGTTGTGACATCACAGTCTGTCACCATGGGAGTAACTGATGTCACAAGCAGGGCATTATGACCTCAGGTAGGGAGAAAGCAACAGAAATAGATGAACTCTTCAGGAGCAAAGATCGCACTTTCATGCAAATTACCTCAGAAATAATGGGAAGTAGTAAGACAGAACTAATGAGAAATATATGCTGAACTGTGTCTAAATATTATGTTGTGTTAAAGTTGTCCTGAAGGTGTCAGTTGCTCTTTAAATCTAAGAGTAGAAAGATTCTCACCACACAGGGTACCTTAGTGAGCCATGGCAGACTCCAAATCTTTGATGGTGTAAGTATGAAGACCCTCCCATGGTGGGGTCTGGTCGCCACAGACCCAACACTGACTGACTTGCTAGGGCCTAGCATAGACCTTAAAAACCTTCAGTTGCCAGCCCTTCCCCCTTTCAGCCCCATGTTGCATCATCAAATATGTCATGGACATTATGGATTCGACACTGTCTTCTGAAGTACTACCCCTCTGGAAAGCTGGCCTAAACTGGAACCTTACATTTTGTGGAATCGCAAACCCCTTTTGTCTTGAGCCATGTCTGCCACTGCAGGGGGTGGCTACATGGGCAGGACAGTTTCCTGACATGAAAGATCTTGGCTTCTTTGAAACTCCCTTGTTAACTGAGTGGAGGTCCCATCGTCACAGGAAAAGGGATTTAATTACCTTCCAGGGACGGCTGCTCTGTCTCTGGCAACAAATTTTTTTTATTTTTTATTAATCATTTAATGTTTTTTTCCTCCTCGGCCAGAGCTGACCCCCCCCCCCACAACCTTGCCCACCAGCACCAACACCCCTGGACCAGGTCTGGTGTGCAGATTTATATGCCCATCCACACAGGCCGACTCAATAACAGGACCCCTGTAGGGACTCAAGTGCACAAACACCTGGTGGCTATAACTATGGGTCCTGGGGACGAGGGCACGTGCCATCAGCCAATGCGTCGCCTGCCACGCTTTCCTCCAAATTTGACACCCTAAGGAGTCGGACGTACAAAGGTGTCAATACACCTTACATGCAGACACCCGCAGCACTCCACCCCCTGTCATGTCCACAGCTTCAGTGCACCCAGCTTCCGCCAGGTGCCGCTGTAGTGCGGCGCAGAGCCCTCACCCACCTCAGAGGAAGGACAGCAGTCATGGGATGCTCGATCCTTTCTCTCCCCTGCCAGTCTCCGGCAGCCAGAGTCCATTCCCAAACCCGGGTCACCGTCGCAGTGCGTGGTGTGGCATCCACCGCCTCAACCCTCAGCACCACCGGGCCGGCTCTGGCAACAATTGTAATCTCATTTCCCCAGCCATCTGTGTCCCCTTGGCAGATTAGATTCTACTGTTAGCAATGCAGATAGAGATTTAAAAAAAAAAAAAAAAAAAGTAGAAAATTAAATAGCAAGTTGTTACAGTAATTGACTGTTTATTCTCCCTCATGATTCTTCTCCCTCGGACAGACCCAGAACAATCCCAGTGTCTCTGTCACTTATCCTGTGCTGCTTTCAACCCCATGGGCTACCCCATCTTCCCATAGTGGGGTAAGGCCACCACAGATCCAACTACCCACCTCCTCCAGTGAACAAAGACAAGAGGTTCTCAGGGTGCAGTGATGAGTGACCGGAGTTGGGGACAGTGCATCTGCTGCCCATCTTCATCTGACTGCATAATCTCCTGCTTGTGATGACGTCATTTCCACAGCACATACTGTAATGTCATAAACAAAGATACAAGCCCCCCACCATATTTGGGGCTAATCTTTAGACTCTCTGGATCAAAATCTGCTACCACCAGCCTTCAGCCGAACTCTTCACTCCTCTCCCCAATCCCACTGGAAGTGCAGCTGCTGAACTGTGTGGACATTGGGAGCGACCCTAAGGAATCCATGGTGGGAGATGAACCACGGCTCACTTGATCTTCATGGTTGGAGCCACATGCATCAGTCAGGTAATCCAGGTCACAGGGCAGTGCAGCGGGACTGGAACCAGGACAAGAGAGAAGCCCCATCGAGTGCATAGCAGTTCTGATCCCATGACAGGGGGCAGAGTCAGGAGAGCAAGACCTACTAATCAACACCAGAGCACCATCACTGGACAGCACATGTACAGGAGCATGGGCATGGAGCCAAGCTCCGTCAATGGATCTGGGTCCTGGACTCCAGGGCAGGCAGTTCAGCTAGGACCGGACATTTAAGAGTGCCATTGGGTGAGGGATAAGGTATTTACCAGCTCCAGGACAGGCAGACAAGAGGGAGAACTCAAGTTCTGTAAACCATGCATTCACAACAGTCCTAAAAATAGAGCTGGGACTCAAATACGAATTTGGGTAATGTACCAGCCCCTTTAGTACCAGTCCTGGCTCCAGGGCAGGTGGTGAGGCTGGGACATACAGGGGGGCTGCAAAACAAGCAAAAAAGTGGCGCACACCAAATGTAAGCAAACATGGCTGACAACATGCAGCCAGGTGCCTCTGACCCCACAAGTACTGCTGAGAAGGGGATCGGAGCAGGAGCAAGAGGGGTTAGAGGGAGGAAAGCACAAGGAGAAGGACCAGTTCAGAGAAAAGGAGAAGGACCAGAAGTACAAGGAGGACACAGTAAAGGGAGCTGTGGGTTTAGGCCAAGGGAGCACAACAGGCATGGAGGGGCTGAATGGAGATGGGAAGGAAGGAAGGAAGGGAGGATGAGCCAGGCTAATTTAGCAGATGGGAGGGAAGGACCAGTCATGAGCAGTGACGGGGGCGGTAGCGGGGTACAGAAGGATACTCGGGAGGAGGAGAGGCATAGGATTGGAGGGGAGATGGAGGCCAGGGTAAGTAAGGAGGGGGCGGCAGTTAGCACCCAGATAGGGGGAGGATCGAGTAGAAAGGATGAGAGACATGGAAAAGGAGGAACTGGAGGAAAAGGAGTGGTCAGAGTGCTCCTGTTGGGTGATTCCATGATCAGGGGTATCAAATGGGATAGAGAGGAGGAAGCCTTCCTGGTTAGAACAAAATGCTTCCCTGAACTAACGGTGCACAGGGCCAAGCATGAGGTATATCAGCCGGCAAAGGATTGTGGAGGTTCCCTGGACATACTGGTCCACCTGGGTACAAATGACACTGAGGGAAATAGCGAGCTAGAGATACAGGCAAGATTCAGGGAGCTTGCCAGGGTCTGTCATGACATAGGATGCACAGTTTCCTTCTCAGAAATCCTGCCGGTGCCAAGGGCTAGTGGGGAACACAAAAGGAAGATTAGGGAGATAAACCAGTGGCTCAGGGAGTGGTGGGGGCCAGAGGGTATGGGTTGATGGGGGATTGGGGGAGACCTGGGAGGATAGGGGCTGTATGCTAGAGATGGCTCCATCTCAATTTGGAGGGGAAGGAAATCCTTAAGTTGAAAATAGAGGGGTTCATTAGTAAAATGTGGGGTTTAAACTTGTGAAGGGGGGAGGGCTGTCGAGGGGGGTCCGATAAAGGAGGGACTCTGTCTCCACCCCGGGAGCTGGAGGAATGCAGGAAAAAGCTGACTGGTAAGGTGCAGACCAGGGGAAGACAGAATCCCCGTGGGAACACGAGCAGGGGAAATGGAAGTATAGGGAAAGGGTGGAAGGTAGTTCTGCTAAATGCCAGGAGCTTGGGCAATAAAATGCCTGAGCTCCAGGCAATGCTAACTGAGGGAGAGGTGGATGTGGCAGCGGTCACTGAGACCTGGGCCACCACAGGGCATGACTGGGACCTGAACCTGGAGGGTTACACCATGTTCAGGAAGGACAGGGTGGAGGGAAGGGGCGGAGGGGTAGCAATAATAGTCAAAAACTGTATTACCATAGAAGGAGGCAATTTGGGTCACCTTGATAACAAGGGGGCGGCAAGAGAGTAAAAATAGGAGTGGTGTATAGACCCCTTGCGCTGGCGGAGGAGCTAGAGCAGAGTCTGGTGGCAGATGTTGGGAGACACTGCAGATTGGGCAGGGGAAGGGTAGTGGTGTTGGGGGACTTAAACATGCCAGGAACAGACTGGGAGACTATGACATCCTATGACATCCTCAGTGGCCAGGGAACAGAGGTTGTTGTATGTCTTTCAGGACACATTCCTAACTCAGCAGGTGGGGGAACCAAGCTGGGAGGCATGGATACTGGATGTGGTCCTGGCAAACAGTGACCAGATTGGGGGCCTGGAGGCAAGGGACCCGTTGGCGGGGAGCGACCATGCCACCGTCTGGTTCTGTCTGAACCTAGGAGGGGTACAAGACTGCACAAAGATGGAGATAACTGACTTCAGAGGAGCAGATTAAGGAAATGAGAAGAATCCTTAAGGAGCACTTGGATGGGATTGGGCCAGACATCGATGCTGACAGTAGGTGGGAAATCAGGAGGGGGGGGTGCAAGATGCTACCAGCACCTGCGCAAGAGTAAGACGAAAATGTGGTAGGGCCCAAAAACCCTGCTGGTGGTCCAGGGAGGTTCAGGAGGTGGTGAGGGGAAAGAAGGCGGCCTATAGGCAATTCAAGTGTTCAAGGAGTGAAAGGGATCGAGGGGAGTATGAGCTGATGGCCAGAAGGGCCACTAGGGTAGTGAGGGCGGCTAAGGCAATGAAGAAGCAGAACCTGGCCAGGGAAATTAGGAGAAGGAACAAGGGGTTCTTTAGATACATTGGGGAAAAACGAAGGGTGAAGGGGCAGATTTGCAGGATTAAACCGGGGGAGGGATGGGCGCAAGACCCAGGGGAGTAGGCTGAGGTATTAAATGAGTACATCACCTCAGTTTTCACCAAGGAAAGTAAGGGGGCTGCATTATACACGGGAGGAGATGGTGAAACTGAGGAGGGGGGACCCTTACAGATCGGCGAGTCTGGGGAGAGAGGGGGCATCACTGGCAGGTGGGGGGAAGACAAAGCAGGGGGACAAGGTAGTGGAGGTGGAAATCATGGCAGAGAGTGTGAGGGAAGCCCTCAGGTCCCTTAAGACGGAGAAAGCACTGGGGCCAGATAAATTACATCCCAGAGTGCTGAAGGAACTGGCGGATGTCCTGGCAAAACTCCTGGCGGAGCTCTTCAGCATCTCTCTGAGGACACGGTGGGTGCCCCAGGACTGGAAGATGACGCATATAGTGCCTATCCAAAGAGGGGAGCAAGGGAGGTGGCAAGGAACTACAGGCCCATCAGCCTGACATCAGTGGTGGGCAAGGTGATGGAGGGCATTGTCAAGGAGAGACTGGGGGGGGGGGGACCTGGAAAACTTGGGGTGCCTGGACGATAGACAGCATGGATTCATCCTGGGGAAATTGTGTCATACAAACCTTGTGGAGTTCTATGACTGGGTGACGAGTGCCTTGGACCTGGGCCTGGGTAGACCAGTGGACGTCCTCTTTCTTGACTTCAGCAAGGCGTTTGACTTTGTTCCTCATGGGGGCCTGTTGGATAAGCTGGGAGAAATGTGTAAGGGAGGAAGGGGAGGAGGGTAGTACGGAGTCACTTTGGATGCAAATCCAGGATTCCAAGAATAGGATTCTTAGAATGGGAGTGGTGTACAGGCCACCATCTCAGACGGAGGAGTTAGACAGGGAACTAGCGGGACAGATCAGGAGGACCTGCAAGAAGGGTAGTGTGGTGATTGTGGGGGACTTCAAACATGCCAGGAGTGGACTGGAGCACCCCAACAACCAGGAACAGAAGGGAGCAGGTACTGCTGGATGCCTTCCAGGACAGCTTCCTGCTGCAAATGGTCAGTGAACCAACCAGGTTAGGAAATACCCTTGACCTTGTGCTGGCAAATGGGGACTTTGTGAGAGAACTTACAGTGGAGGAACCACTGTCAGGGAGTGACCACCGCTCAGTATGGCTCACATTGGATATGGGCAAGGAAGGAGTGGAATCTGGCACAATAGTGCTGGACTTCAGGAGGGCCAACTTTGGAGGATGGGGAAGTGGTAAAAGGGTACCTGGCAGAATTCAATCTAGTATGGACACTAACCAGAGGTGGGAGCTCATAAAGCTGGGGATAGTGGAGGCAACCAAAACCTGCTGCAAAGCCCAGAGCAAGAAGGCTAGGGCTAAGAAACCGATCTGGTTCAGCAAGGAGGTCATGGAAAAGGTAAGGAGGAAAAGAGCTGCCTTTAGGAAGTACAAGAAAACAGGGAGGGGGAGGAAGGAGGAGTACTTGACAGAATCAAGGAGGTGACAAGGGCAGTAAGGGGAGCCAAAGCATCTACGAAACTCAGGCTGGCACAAGGCATTAAGAAGGGGGAGAAGGACTTCTTTAAGTACATCAGGGAGAAAAGGAGCTGTAAGGACTACACAGTAAGGATTAGGAAGGAGGGGGGTTGGGTGGAAGCAGGGTGCGATAAGGTGGAAGCACTAAATGAGTACTTCTGCTCAGTATTTACTAAAGAGAAGAGGGGGGTGACACCCAAGGTGGGAGAAATGGCAGAAGCGGGGGAGTGGTGACAGATGGGGAAATCATGGAGGGCAGAGTTTGAGAGGGTTTGAAGGCACTGAGGGTGGACAAGGCGCCAGGCCCAGATGGCATCCACCCCAGGGTACTGAAGGAGCTGGCAGAGGTCCTTGCAGGACCTTTGGCAGACCTATTTAATGCCTCACTACATTCAGGGTGTGTACCTCAGGACTGGAGGATGGCTCATGTGGTGCTCCTCCACAAGAGTGGCCCCAAGGATGAACCGGGAAACTACAGACCAGTGAGCCTCACATCCATCGTGGGTAAGCTAATGGAGACTATCCTGAAGGAGCTGCTGGTGGCCCTCCTAGAGGCCAAAGGACTACAGGACAGCAGACAGCATGGCTTCATATGTGGCAGATCCTGCCAAACCAACCTGGTCAAGTTCTATGACTGGGTAACTAGGCAACTGGACAGGGGCCATGCAGTGGATGTCCTGTATCTGGACTTCAGTAAGGCATTCGACTCAGTGCCACATGGAAGGCTGGGAAGGAAGTTAGTAGGCACAGGGGCGGGTGCAAAGCTGGTGAGATGGGTAGGAAACTGGCTGCAGGAAAGGCAACAGAGGGTGGTGGTGGGTGGGGAGCTCTCACACCCAAGGGCAGTGACGAGCAGTGTTCCACAGGGCTCAGTGTTGGGACCAGTGTTGTTTGAGATATTCACTGCAGACATATCATGGGACATCAAGAGCAAGATCAGTCTGTTTGCTGATGATGCCAAGGTAGGCGTGGTGGTGGATGACCTAGGGGGATGGCAGGGGTTGCAGGATGATCTGGCAAAGCTTGAAACCTGGTCAGACACCTGGCAACTGGGCTTTAATGCCAAAAAGTGCAAGGTGCTGCATTTTGGGATGAAGAACTCAAGGAGGAGTTACCAGCTAGGGGGAGTGCAGCTAGCCCAGACAGAGAGGAGGAGAAGGATCTGGGTGTGCTCATTACAGGGTCAATGAACAACTCAGCACAATGGAGGAAGGCAGCTGCAAAGGCCAACAAAATGCTGGGTTGTATTGCAAAGGTATATCCTCGAGGGAGGGAGGTGATTCTGCCACTGTATAGGTCATTAGTTAGACCACACCTGGAGTACTGCGTGCAGTACTGGCGTCCGTATCTGAAGAGGGACATTAAGTTACTGGAGGGGGTGCAGCGCAGAGCGACAAAGATGATCAAGGGGCTGGGGGACTTATCATACGAGAGGAGGTTGAAGGAGTTGAACATGTACTCACTGGAGGAGAGGAGAGACAGGGGTGACATGATTGAAACCTTTAAATACATGAAAGGAATAAACAAGACGGGTACAGAGGGGCTGTTCAAAGTAAGGGAGGGGAGGGCCACCAGGGGCCATGATATGAGACTGGAGCGAGGAAGGTTCAGGAGGGAGATGAGGAGACACTTTTTTACAGAGAGGGTGGTGGCTGAGTGGAATGCGTTACCTGCTGAAGTGGTATGCAGTAGAACAGTGGACTGCTTCAAATGAGGATGGGACAGGACAAGGGGGAGGGTTAATGAAGGGGAAGGGTGGAAGGGGAGGGGCAGCTGCAGAATAAGGGGTGCTAGCTGCACATTCGAGCAGACTTGATAGACCTCTAGGCCTTTATCTGCTGGCAAATTTCGTATGTTCGTATGTTCGTAAATGGGGGTGGGGAACCAGATGATCAGATGGATAGGAAATGGCTGCAGGGCTGGACCCAGAGGATTGTGGTTGGCGGGATAGTCTCATCCCCAAGGAGGGTCATTAGTTGGGTCCCTCAGGGATTGGTCTTTGGGCCCATCCTGTTCATCGCCTAGGTCTCTGACATAAGGAAGAGTATCAGGAGTGAGGTGAGCCTCTTTGCGGATGACTCAAAACTGGGGGCGGTGGTGGATGGGGAGGAGGGGAGGGTGGCCCTACAGGCTCTGGAAAGGTGGTCTAGAAAGTGGAAGTTGAGGTTCAATGCAGGGAAACGCAAGGTACTGCACCTGGGAGCCAGAAACCTGGGCCAAGTGTACACCCTGGGAAGGGGAATGCTACAAGTCTCGGTGGCTGACAGGGACCTGGGGGTGGTGGTGGATGTCAAGATGAACAACTCAGAGACTTGTAGGAGGGCAGCAGCAAAGGCCAACAGTATGCTGGGATGCATCACTAGGGGATCACCTCCAGAAGGAGGGAAGTGATACTCCCACTGTATAACTGCTTGGTGAGGCCGCACCTCGAGTACTGCATGCAGTTTTGGAGGCCACATTTAAAGAGGGACATTGAACTCCTGGAGAGGGTCCAGAGGAGAGCAACCAAAATGATTTTGGGGACAGAACCTATGGGAGAGGCTCAAAGAGCTAAATATGTACATGTTGGAAGAGAGAAGGGACCGGGGGGCCATGATAGAGGTCTTCAGGTGCATGAAGGGGGTAAATAGGGAGGAGCAGTCAGGGTGCTCCGAAGGAAGGGGGGCGACTAGAGGGGATGGGTGGAAGCTGGAGGGGGGGAGATTCAGGGGAGAAAGGAGGAGGTGCTACTTCACTGAGAGGGTGGTGGAGCCATGGAATGCGCTGCCCAGGGGGCTAGTGGAGGGGTTCAAGAGGGGTTGGGATAGATACAGGGGAAGGGTTCTGGAAGCAAAATTCAATGCAGCAAGAATATCCTGGACTGAGAAGGGAGAAGCTTGAGAGGGAGAGGGGGCAGCAAGTTCAGCTCCCAGGGTGGGGGCTGACCAAATGAACAGACACTAAAGACTGTTAAGCCTATTCTGCTGGCATTTTAGTATGTTAGTATGTTAGAAGTGGTTGGCATTTCTGTCCTCAAATTTCCACCAATGAGGAGTTCAGATTTTACAGGTCCTGGCTATGCAGACTAGATCCAAGGTGTCCGTTAGTGTCAGTGGCTCAGCAGGTTGCACACTCACCTCTGAGGTCAGAAGATCAGAAGGCTGAGGGTTCTATCCCGACACCAGGCACTTGGGTTAAATCCCAATACTGACACTGTAGTGCAGCATGAGGTGGCTTTATTGCACTCCTGAGGTGCCGTCTTTCAGATGAGATGTTAAACCAAGGTCCCATCTGCCTGTTCTGGTGGCAGTTCAGGGGGCTATTAAAGATCCCATGGAACTTCTTGAAAAGAGTAGGCAAATTTTTATTGACATATTCAAATTAAGATACAAATCAAAACAAGTGCAGCATAACAAACTAGAATCATAACAGTAAATTAACTCAGTTATACAAGTCCTAATATTCATTCAGATGTCAAAAGAAAAATTTTGAAAGAAAAAAAAAGGACAAAAAGAAAAAAGAATTAACAAAAAGGACCATCTCTACCCTAAACCATAAGAGTAAACACCCAATTAAACTTGTTACAATACAAAGAGGCAAAACCCTTCTATATACATTCTTTCTCTTAAACCAAGGCAATATTATCTATACCTAAAGGAAAAACTGCCATTTCCTTATGGGTACCAATGAGATTATATAAGGAAATTCCAAGGGTGGTTGAAAGCATTAAATGAAATAAGGGGAAAATTAAAACCAACCAATGTAAAGAACCCCAGCTAGCATGCCAATGAGTTTGACTGACTAATTTTCAAGTCTTCTTGCTTAATACAGACAGTAAATCTTTCTGAATAATATAAAAAAGTTCGGGGGGGGGGGGAGATACCTGCTGCTGTTGTAATAACAAGTTTGCAATGAATTTGCCATATCCAACACAAAAGGCTTGCCATTAATATTCGAATGCTACTTTCATCATAAATCCTCCATGAGGGCAGAAAATTTCCTCTGTACAACAGTGCAGGAGTTAAAAGCAAAAAGTAGTTATTTATTTCAAAATTCTAAAATAAAAGGACAAAAAAGATATAAATGAACCAGAGTATCTACCACATTATTACACATTTCTTAGGGACAGTACCATTCTGATATCTCTTTATGCTTCTGGTTCCTCTTAACATTAATTTCTCCATGTCCACCCAACCATATACAACATCCCTCATTTTTTTCAGAATTCTTGGGTCTGTTAGTAAGGAACTAATATCCTCCTGTTCAGTGCAAGGGAACTGTACAAAGGGGGATTCTGCAAAATGAGTCTGTAAAACAGTTTTATACAAAACTCTCCTAGGTATTGTAGTGACCTCTTGAACTGAGACCTCCCATTTTTTATGTAATTGAAACAATATGTCCAGGCTGGATTACGTTTCTGTACCCTCCTATTTTTATGTCCAAACACATTAACTTTCCATTCTTGTGATATCTCCATCAATGAAGGAGCAGCTCACTGTACCCACAATTTCCTTTCATTTTTTTTAAGATGGGTATTAAATTTGCATAAAGAAAAATACTCCAAAAGAAGGCAACTGGATATAGCATCCCCACCCTACCTTCTTTCTTTGCCAAATAAGTAATACAGTGTTTCTTTTTATTGGATTTAACCGACCACCCCAAAGGCAAGAGAAAAAAAAAAACAATAAAATAATGCTGTTTCTAGATGTTTAGGTAGGGGGAAAACAAATATAAAAAAACCGGGGACAAAAAATATTTTAATAAGGTAAACATGTTTATGTTTACTCATGTGCCATTTATTCCATCTGGTGACCTGCTGTTTCCCTTTATTTGTTTGAAATTCCCAAGCATAGGTTGCCAAATCACCAGGGCCAAAGAAAATACTCAGCATTTTGCATGGCTTAATTTCAACTATAATGTCTGCTATCTTTAAATTAGGGGCTGCTGCCTCCTTTATTGGTATAAAACTACTTTTCTTCGTATTTACTTCAGCTCCTGTGATAGTAGAACGGGATTGCACCAATTTACAAGTGAGCACTCCTGAATCTTTGCTGTTAACCAGTAGAAACAGATCATCTGTGTATGCCAACACCTTTATAGAAGGTTGCAATCCATATTCAATTCCCAAAAGTTTTGGAGAGGAATATAAAATCCTGAGTAAGGGGTCAATTGTAAAAATATATAAAAGGGGACTAAGTGGACATCCCCGTCTAACCCCTATCTGACTTGCACATTTCTTCCCCAGTCAATTGTTGTCATATGGTTGTACTACTACTTGGGCATAGCAGAGTTTAATCCATTGGATAATTAAGTCCATAAGCAGCCAAACATTGCCATAAAAATATCATGAGACATCCTGTCAAATGTTTTTGATTAGTCTAAGCAAATAAGATAACCTGCTGCCTTCCCCGTTTCCCTTTATCCATAATCTCCCACATAAGAAATAGTGCATTCGTTATCCGCCTTCCAGGGATAGAACAAAACTGGCTGGATGAACAATGGAATCCAAAAAACTAGATATAGTCTATTACCCAATAAATTTAGTCAATGTCTTGAAGTCAGAATTTAAAAGGCTTGTCTCCAATTCCCCAAGTCAGTCCTATCTCCTTTTTTGAACAGAAAAGTTAGTAAGCCTTCATACATTTGTTCATTTAACCTGAAATCTGTAAGAAAGACTTGATAAACTTCCAAAAACTCCGTTGGCATCCCAAAGCACTCTATATAATTCTCCCGGTAATCCATTGCATCCTGGGGCCACTCCTTGTTTTAGCTGTGAAATCGCAGTTGCCAGTTCCAAAGAGGTAATAGGTTTCAACAACTATTGTACTTGATCAGCACTTATTTGGGGTAAGTTTGTTGCTTGTAAAAAACTGAGAAACCTGTGGATTCTTCTTGATGGGTTTCTCTTGCTGTTCCCCAGTATGATGCTCCATTTCTTGTAGAATCCCTATATTATTAGATATGAAGTTCCCTGAAGTGTCCTGTATTTTGGTTATACTTCTCTCAGGGAGTCTGGATTGACAGTCTTTGAAAGGATTAGACCTTTAGTGCCCTGGGCACAAAACCTCTGCTCTACCTCTAATGTCTGCTGTCTACTGTATTGAGAAAGAAACATTTCTTTCTTAAAGGAAAACTGTGTAAATTCACAGCCCCCCACCCCCGAAAAGCTTACCCCCCCGATCGAGCTTTTTATGTAGAAAATCATGTTTTTCGTGCGCTGCTACTTACTTTATTTTTTATTGCAAAAAGTCTGTGAAATGGGAATACGGCAGATGCTGAGGGGTTCCATTTACCATAAGGGTGCAGTGCCACACTGCTCAAATGTATTGAAGTGAACAGTGTGGCACTGCACCTTTACAGTAAATGAAGCTCCCCAGCGTCCGCCATATTCCTGGTCGCAGGCTTTTTGCTATAAAAATAAAGTAAGTAGCAGTGTGAGAAAAACGTGCTTTTATACATAAAAAGCTGGATTTGAGCTAGCCTGGTGGCACTGAGGGTTGAGGCACTGGATGCCACACATCCCACAATGCCGGCGACCCAGGTTCAGGAACGAGCCTGGGTTGGCAGGGGAAGAGCAGGTTTGAGCATCCGGAGGACGGCTCGTCTCTCCTGGGGTGGGGAGGGTCCCACTTTGCATAGCACTAGCAACTTCTGGAGGCAAAAGAAGTGGTTGCAGCCAGTGTTAGGTTATAAGAGGGGATTGGGCTGCAGCAGGTGTCTTTCACCCAGGCACAGGAGCATACCTGGCATGTAAACCCCACTCCCTGGATAGGCAACGGCACCTCCAGTGCCCCGCCTTAACATGCCCAATGCCAGGCCTACCTCTCCAATTCTCCTGATCCCTCTGTCTGCTCGGTCCGAGTGGTATCTGGGAGCACCTGCTGGGGCAGGTGGGCAGTGGAGTGTCTGTCCCCAATTTCTCGTAGTGGTGGTGGCTTCAGGCAGGCAGTATGAGGCGGTGGTGTGTGTGGATGCCTGAGAGAGCTCCAGGTAGGTGGCAATAAAAATAGTTAACACACAAAAAAAAAAAACAAATTTAAAAAAGGCTGGATTGGGGGAGTAAGTTTGTCGGGGGCGGGGGGGGCCGTGATTTTATACAGTTTTCCTTTAATAGCCTCAATTTGGGGTGTATAATCTATGACCTGTGTGGACTATAAGGAAACTAAAGCATACACTTGCTTGTGGAGCTGTAAATAATGGTCATATTTTAGGAATTCTTTTTGGGTTGCAACAGCTTTAAAAAAGGCTGTTATACAATTCTTGCTATCCTCCCACCACTGAATTGGGAAAATCATAAAAAAACAGACAGACTGTCTGTCCTCTATAATTAAAGTTAGATCCTGTATAATTTTAGGGTCTTGTAACAAACTGGTATTCATTCTCCAGATTTCTTGGCCGGAATACACTGCCTGGGAGTCTGGTGGAGGAGGGCACAGTGGAGGGCTTCAAGGAGAGGTGGGACAGGTACAAGGGAAAACTGTAGCCGAAGATGACCCTCTCTGGGGCTAGGGGTGGTGGAAAAGTGAGCATCCATTAAGAGGCTGGCTACCAAGCAGACACGACAGACCATCAGGCCTATTCTGCTGGCTTTTAATATGTTTGTATGTTAGATGCTCTAGGTGGGACATAGAAACACGTATGCCAATCAAAGCATGGTCAGACACTTCTAATGGTGGTGTTTCGTTATGTGAAACTGGAAGCAACTGAGATGCAATCCAAAAATCTGTGTGTGTGGACAGCGTACTGTATGCCAATCCCGCAGCATAACTTTTACAGCGATCGCGTTGATGCCGACAACATCAAAAGATCACTGTAAAGTCCACCCAGTACCCTGGCACTGTTCCTCCTGGTCCTGCACCCTCTCCCCAAATCAAATCTGACTCAGAGTTGATAATCCCCAAGTCCGGGGGCGCGGGGGACAGAGTCCCCTGAAAAACACAGACAGGTTTCCAGATTAATTTATGCAAACCACAATCTGCGGTCGACATAAATCCATCACTGTAACGTCGGTCGACAAATTTTTTGTCGAACTGGCATCAGAGAACCGTGTGGACAGCTTCCCTTTAAAAAAAGGTGTGGGCAGGTTTTCATGTCAAAGTGGCATGAGTGTCTTTTAAACCTGATTTTCTAAGTAGCAATTGTAAAAAAATTAGTATTACAATACGTTTCAGTGGAGTTAGTACCTTTGTCTGATTTCGTAAGCTGATGTTGAAGTCTCCCCAAAACAAAACCGGTTTACTTGTGTAAAGATATGGCTAAAGCAATTTCAGCAAATCAATCCTAGAGGGCTTTAGTTTGTGTGGCGTAAAGGTAGATAAGCATGTAGCTATACTTTCAAAACCAATGTCCAGGATCAAGGCCCTACCAGGGCAGACGTCAATCAGCTTCTGTACTGAAATACTTTGGTTGGTGAAACATCCCCTCCAGAAGGCTACACTGATCTTCTCCAATGGACCAATGAGAGTCACCCCTAACCATTCGTTCTGAGCTATAGATGTATCTTGTGAAGAATGCAACCTAGTGTTTTGAAGGAAGAAAACATTGTAGGTTAACTTTTGTAACAAAGAAAAAACAAACAGTGACCTTTACATCAGACTTGCAAGCCATAATTTTGGGATATGATTATGTTTAAGAAGTCACAGTTTTCCTTGAACTAGATAGAGTAATTCTTTTTTCTCTAGCACAAGTGGTGGCAGAAAGATTTTTTATGGGTGTATCTGCAGAGGATTCGCTCTGTGATGACTGCACAGAGACATCTGAATCTGCATCCTCCATGGTACTACTCCAGCTTGGTGAAACCTCATATCTGTTGTCCAAAGTTCAGAAGAAGCTGCCACTGTCTTTGAGACCACCTCAGATTTTGGTCCCTTGGTGACAGTTTGAAATAGGTCAGGATCAGGCGTGACCATCTGTTGTATTGGGGGGGGGGGGGCATTTCTACAATAGGATCAGAGGGTGGCTGATGTACCTGAATGGAGTGATGCAAAATTTGAATAGAAGTGGGACCTGAAGATGTTGTGGCTGGTTCAGAGACTGTGAAACTCTGTACTAACTGCTACCACAGTAGTAGACTGAGTGGACAAAGTTGGTGGTGGCCTAGGAACTCTATACGGTCTCTTGGCTTGGTTTATATAAAAGTCAATCAAAATCTTTATTTTACCAGGCGCACACTGTTGAGCAATGCTCATTTTCAAGATGGACCTGGACAGTATACATAATCATAATTTAACACAATGTTTACAACAGTAGGAGAAAAAAAAGATACAAGTTTAGAACCATAGCAGTTACAATGAGCAAAATGATAACAGCAGGCCTAAACAAAAAATGTCTACAGAATATAGACGAGCTTCATTGATTGATGTATAAAAGTGTAACCCAACACAATTGCCTGAAGAGTACCAGGGGAGAGAAGAGAAATAGAGATCCAGGGAAGAGTAAAATGGAAAAAGAGGAGGGAGGGGGAGGAGGCGGATAGTGATTGAAGTAAGAGGGCTTTATTTTATTTAGTTTTTGTTGACCGGGTAAGTGCACTAGACAAATCCTGCCTATTTTCAGGCATGACCCGGGGTGGGGGGGGGATACAGATGAATGCCAATTGACCTTGAACCAGATTAAGCTGTTGTTGGTATTTTTAGTGAATGAGGGAAATTTGGCCAGGACATCGGGGAAATTCCCCTACTCTTTTCGATAAGTGCCATGGGATCTTTAACATCCACCTGGACTACCACCAATCCAGGCAGATGGGACCTCGGTCTAACGTCTCATCCGAGAGACGGATGAAGGAAGGGGGAAGGAAGGAAGCCCAGGGAACCACTGGAACTGTTGACTGGCTAAACCGAGATAACAGAATACAGGAGCCAAGAATGAGAGCGTGAGGAGGTCTGTATCCACTAACAGGTATAACCGTAGGATACGGTTGCAATACCCTGTAACAGGACAGAAATGTGTTGGGAGTAGGGGAAGTATCAGAATAAGGTTGGAGGAAGTACAAGCTGTTGGTCATGATTGCAAACACAATCACAGGAAGAACTGAGATATTTGAAATAAAGGAACAAGGGAACAGTGAATGGGGTTGGTGGAGGATGAGGAGAGGGGGGCAGGAAACAGCCTGAACAAGCATGAGTCCTTGTTAAAAGATAAACCAGAATTAAGGTAAGCAGTTGCAACGTTCAATAAAGGAACGGGCTTACAGTGATTTGAAAGCTGCCAACGTAATAGGGAGGACCACTTTCAACATTTTTTGCAGCTTATTCCACAGTAGAGGTAGCTTATAACTTAGAGGCCCTACCAAAATGCAATTTGACCTTGGGTACAGACAAGGTAATATAGGAAGCACTTCTCAATACGTACTTGCCTATCATGCTTAGTGGCATGCAATCAGAAATATATTGGGGCAGCTTCTTAGTGATGGCGCTAACTGTCCAAAGTGCCGCATTTCTCTGATGCCTATGCATAAGAGACGATAATCCCACAGCTGAGTATAAGGAGCAGTGATGCGTCGAGTAGGGGAGACCTGTAATAAACCTTAATGCTCTATGGTAGAGCATGTCCAGTTTTGAAAGTGCAGTGGCCGGACTCTGACTGTAGAAAAAGTCTGCATAGTCTGGTTGTTCTACTGAATCAGTAGAATTATGAGCTGCCCATGGACAAGACCCAAAGGAATGGTCTTCTTCTCCACACAAGTTGCACTTTGGTAGTACAGTACACATATTGCCCATGTGGCCTAGGGATTCACATTGAAAACATTTAATTTTATTACAATCTGTGTTCAAGTGATCCAAGGAACCACAGCGGTAACATGACTTTGGCGGTCCTGGGTAGAAAAGAATGCCACGATCCCAGCCTAACCCCCCAAAAAGAGGGTCGAGGCGCTGGATGCCACAACTCGCGCCATGCCGCTGACCGGAGTTCAGGAATGAGCCTGGGCCAGCGGGGATCTGTGGGGGAGGAGAAGATCGAGCATCCAGAGGACTGCTCTCTTCTCCTGGGGTGGGACTGGGGCGATACCGCGCTTAGTGGCGGCTCCTGGTAGAAGCTGGAAGCAACCCAGCAGCAAGGTTCAGTAGGAGGGGTCTGGTGATGGCAGGTGGTCTGTGGGTGGTCCTGTGCTGACGCCATTGCACACTGTGCCAGAATGGGAAACTTCAAAGAAAACCCTCTGCCTTGCTAGCCCAGTGGCGTAGAGGGCTAAGGCACTGGCACCTTACCTCGACCCACGCCGGTGACCCAGGTTTGGGAACGAGCCTGGGGCAGAGGTTGGCATGGGGGGGGAGGGTGGAGCTGGATGGAGCTGCCCACAGGCAGACTCTCCTCTCTGGGGAGGAAGCGCGGCATCCCTCGGAAGCTCAGGCCAGGGGGGGCCTAGGCAGTAGGCCAGGGGGTGGGGAAAGGAGGCCATGTCTGGGGCTGTAAGGTGCATGCGTGCCTCCACCAAATCCTGGGGTCTCTGGGAAAGAAAACCAGAGAAAAATGCCAGCCGGCAGGGTGAAGACCGACCCCCTGCAGGTGCCGTTCCCGGGCTGGGCAGTAGGAGCCGGAGATTCCAGGGGATGGGTTTGGTCTCATGGGGGCCGACCAGCAAGGGAGAAAAAATGTGCCATGATAAAAAATGAAAAAAAAAATAAAAACTCTGCCTCCTGATAGGTGAATGAGGGTCTAGGGGGACTGGCTAACCATGCCCAATGTCGAGATTTTCCTCTAGCTTCCTCTGCTCTCCTCTCCTCCCTGCCTGGTCACTCATCTAGATTATAGATAGAGCGCCAGGAGGAGTTAATCTGATGATCCCACCTTGGGGGACTCTGAGCTGGGAGGACTGGGTTGCCAGGTAGTTGCTGGGGAGCTGGGCCCAGCAGGAGCGAGTGAGAAGAGCTTCAGGCAGGCGGGATAACGGCAGACACCGAGAGACCTTCCGGAGAGAGTTCAGGTAGGGAGAGTGAATAAATAGAGTTCGAAAAAAAACTCCCCAAAAAAACCAAACAGTTGGGTAAATGTTGGATACCCTGGTCAGTTTGTTTCAGCCTTGGCTGGAATTTCCACCCTCCTGTCCAAAACCCATTGTCATCCATAATGGGGTCAGGAGTCCCCTTAGATCACACCTTTTCTCCAGCTAAAACAGAATATCATTTACACTCACACCCTCATTTCTGTAGAGGATGATGACCATCTTAATCTCTGATTTAGTAATAGGGAAAGCAGCAAATGGACTCCACAAGGGAGTATCTTTAACAGTATAGTACAAAATCCAAAATGTGCCCAATAAAGTGACTGTACAAAAACTTATGTCAAAATTGTAATCCTGGGTGCATGTATAAACACAGACATCCAGCGGGCATAAAATGCAAGAAATCTTTAGTTAATGCTCTGCCAACAAAACCATGGTTAGGGACACTTGATCGACCCCCCGTACCTTAGTTGGACCATATTGCCGCTTGGCCACTTCTGCCGGCTGCCGAAATAAACTAGCATAGCTTGCGGGCTTTGTTGCAGAAATTATATTGTTATGATCAGGAGTCATATCCATGACTATATGTCTTAACATATTGCTAGGCTGGGATAAAACTTCAGTATTTATGAGTATGGTATCTGCTGGTAGAGGTGTAACAGCTGCTGAAACAGCAGTGTCCTCTCTAGCGTCTAACGCAGCAGGCTGGTGTACTGTAGAGACCTGCTTAGCTGTAGCTGTACCTTTCAAACTTGGTACCTGTTGTGACGCTTGGCCAGCTGGTTATGATTATTGTATGATATTTGTAATATAAAAATATAGTATGTGATTGTCTCACATAAGACAGCCTGTGCTTCCATGGGAGCGCCCCCTCCCCAAAACAGGTTTCAGTGAAGCTACAGGATATGTAAACTGACCAGAGGATGTGTGAAATTGACTACTAAAGGGGAAACCTAGAGTTTCCTGTCTGTTCTTAATTAGGGCTCTGGCCATCTGCCAGAGGATAAGCCTAATAAACTTTTATGATTTCCTAGAGGAACCTATTGATAACAGCAACGTGTTAAAATGTCATAAAACCCTTTGATCTCCTTGGAAAAAACAGGAACCAGCCACCAGTTCAAAGGAAATGCTTGATTAAAGACTGTCATAATTTAGGAAATGTATTTTTTCTTCTGAAGTCACATTATTTAAAATACCTCCTAATAGGAAATCATTTTTTATAATTTTATATTCTAAAAGGAGGAGCTAGAGGACTCTCAGAAGGGGTGTGGAGACACAGAGTTTAAACTGATACTTGTGTCTGAAATGTTTGATGTATCATCTTGGGACTCTAGAGATGCACAGCTCCCTGATCTAACTTTAAAACTCACTTCCAGAGGTAATACCTTAGACAGCAAAAGTCTAACGGTATTGTGGTAGGAGTTTTGTTTTGTAATCTTCCTTTGTTCTTTTACGTGATTGTGAGTTCTTTGATACATTGTTCTGTGTTTACATATTTTTATCATCTTTTAGTAAAGATCTTTTTTCAAGATACTGCCTGGGTGTGTCTTCCAAGTTCTTTTTGCATGTGATGTATACGTGGTTAAGTCAGACAGCTGTTTTGAAGGGCTTGATGGCATTACTAAACTGAGAAAAGGTAAGAATATACCTAAGTGCTCTTATCGAGTTTTAAGGGTTAATTCTGGAAGCCTGGCTTGGTGCCCTGGTGAAAGATTGTACCGCAATCCCCGAAGAGGGTAGGTATCTGAGCCTGTACATTGGGTACGCTAGCATATGGTTCACAGTTTGAATCCCCCCAGAACTTGAGACTAAATGGGATTTGGACCCAAAAGCAGACAGGAGGGTTACCCTGTCTGTTACCTGTTCACACTATTGGGCTCGGAGGTTGGCTCTGTGAGAGCAGAGGGCCTGACCTGCTGAGTGCGTTTGTGACAGATTTGGTTGTGGTTGGCAGCGGTGTGAAAGTATTGGTAACACAAGCTTTAACGGTTCAGTGTGTCAGCTTAATACTATACAGCTCACTTGCAAACGAAGGCAGTGATTTTTTTTTTTATTTTAAAGGAAACAGAACTATATCATCATTTTGCTTACAGTCAGTCAAATTTCCTACCTGTTTTATTTTTTTTTTTTTCAAAGTGCAAGTTAGAGTAGCCGTAGTTAGGGAAGAAGAAGATGGCTTCCAACTACAGTGAGCACACTGCAGACTACCTGAAGCAGTTGTGCAAGGAGAGAGGAGTCAGAACCTTGTGGATGCCCTGATGGCAGCAGATGCCCAGAGTATCGAGTCACAGACTGTGACTGTAAAGGACCAAACCTTGGGCGTGGAGGGGCCAGCGGCTAGTGCAGTGTCCAGATCCAGTGAGGAGGACAGCAGGGCAAGTGCAAGTGAAGAGCCACAGCAGCCGGGGAAGGTCATCAGCATTCTGGAGCCAGAAGCAATCAGGCTGCAGAATGAGTTGCGCAGAATGGAGCTGGAGTTCCAGAGGAAGGCGGAGTGAGAACAGCGAGAAGCTGACCATGAAGAGGAAGCGGGAACAGCGAGAAGCTGAATGTGAACAGCGAGAGGTGGACAGTGAAGAGTGTGAGTGCCAGAGGTGACATGAACTGGAGAAGCTACGACTCCAACCACCAGCACCAGAGCAGGTAAGTGGCTTGGGTATAACAGGAACTACAGGACTGGGTTGCAAATTAAATTCCAAATTGCTAGTTGAATTTAAAGAAGGGAAGGATATAGATGCCTTTTTAAATTCCTTTGAAAAACTTTGTATTTCAGGCAAAGATTCCTAGAGGGTCCTGAAGCTTCCAGCTATCCTTGCGACTTACCGGGAAAGCTCGAGGTGCATTGGGTCAAATGGACAATGAATACAGTAATGATTACAGCAAACTTAAAGCTGCCCTTTTAAAAAAAGTTTGATTTAACTGCAGAAGTATACAGAGCTAAATTCCGTAAGCTCAGGAGAAGCCCTGACATGAGCTACAACGAGCTAGCCATGACACAACGTCAGTTTTTAAAACGTTGGTGGGAAGAAACTGAAGCAAACTCTGTAGATAAAATTGAAAATGCTATATTGTTGGAGCAGTTTTTTGGGCATGCCCAGCAGAGCTGAAAACCTGGCTGGAGGACTGAGATCCCAAAACTGTGCAAGAGGCTGCTGAACTCTCGGACGGTTATGCCAAGAGCGAATGGGGTGGGCGTGGCAGCACAGAAAGGGAAAAGCGTGCCTTCAGGGCAGCTAAAACCCTCACTGCCTCCACCAGAACCGGTTAGCCCCAGGTACCAAAGAAAATATTTTTCTGAGAAAAGAAACGAATGTTGGGTTTGCAAAGAAACTGGGCATATTGCCAGACAGTGTCCCAAAAAGACGAGCAATATGCAAAATGGGGCTAGGAAAGAAGTGGGTTGTTTGTGTGTACCTGCAAGCATGCCTGTGAACATGAGGTAACATGCACCCAGTCATTGCCAATGGTGTACAGACACAAGGGTTACGGGACACAGGGGCATCCCTGATGCTGGTAAAAGGGGATCTGGTAGAGCCTGGTCAGCTTATACCCACTAAATTTGTAATTGTACAAGAGTTCACTGGTGAGGAGAAAAAACATAGCCACTTGCTAGTGTGCTCCTAGACTGGGGTGAAACAGGGGGAACTGTGCAACAGGTGGCTGTAGCCAAAACTTTAGCAGTTGACGTCATCCTGGACAACAATCTCAAACGGGGATGGTGTGTGTAGTTACCTGTAGCCAAGCGGCAGGGGAAAATTGTAGTTCCCTGGACCCCATAGAAGCTATTGTGGAAACCACTGGGAGGCTGGTTCCCCAGCCTGTGTCTCCTGATATGGAGACTAATGAAAGGGGGGTAGAAATTTCCCCAGTAGCAGTTAACCAAACAGCTATGATGGGTTACTCCGAAGAAGGAGGGGTGACCCATTGCCAGAGAGTTAGGGATCACAGTGATCCTGAGTGTCCCGACACTAGAGATAGGGACCCTAGTTTAGAGACTGAAGGGGACCTGTCCCATGCCTTGGGAATGTGTAAGGAGTTTGCAGCTGCTCAGAAAAGTGACCCTAGTTTAGAGAAGCTGAGGGTTTGGGCAGACTCAGACAGAGCACAGGGAGGTGACGGAAAACAAAGTTCATTGGGAAAATGGACTGATGTATTCTCAGGATGCTAAGACAGAGGGAGGGGTGGTAGGCAGGCAGCTTGTCATTCCCCAGGGGTACTGTAAGCAGTTGCTCAAGACTGCACATGATATTCCCTTGTCAGGTCATCCAAGAATTGCACGCAGTTCGCAGCAATTGGCCCAGAATTTCTGTTGGCCCAACTTCACCCATCAGGTGAAGGAGTATTGCAGGTCTGGTCACCGGTGCCATGAAATAGGGAAGGTGGGTAAGAAAACCCAAGCCACCTTAATTCCATTGCTCATAGTGAAGGAGCCATTCCAGAGGGTGGGAATGGATATTGTGGGGCCTTTAAATACCCTCAGCTCCTCCAGGAAGAGGTTCATCCTGACTGTGGTGGATTATGCCACCCGGTATCCTGAGGCAGTCGCCCTATCCTTACTGAGGAAAGACAAAGTGGCAGACGCCTTACTTGGGATTTTCTCCCGTGTTGGGTTTCCGCAGGAGGTTATCACCGATCGAGGGTGTTCCTTCATGTCGGACCTGATGAAATGCATGTGGGAGAAGTGTGGGGTGGTGTAGAGGCGCACGACACCTTATCATCCGCAAGCCAATGGGCTTGTGGAAAGATTTAATGGTACCCTGTAGTCAATGCTCCAAGCATTTGTTGAACAGCATGGGAGGGAGTGGGAGAAATACTTTCCCCACCTGTTGTTTGCATACAGGGAGGTGCCCCAAGAGTAGACAGGGTTTCCCCCTTTGAGTTCTTATATGGATGAAGGTACGTGGGCCCCTAGACTTGATCTGGGAGGACTGGGAAGGCAAGCACACCACCCAAGGAACTCCCATAGTGGAGTATGTTCTTAGGTTTAGGGAAAGGCTGAAGGAGCTTATAGGGACAGCGCAGAGCAACCTGGCAGCTGCCCAACAGAAACAAAAAGTGTGGTATGACCGCACAGCCAGAGCTCACTTGTACATGGTGGGTCAGGAAGTCATGGTCCTTATCCCAGTCAGCAAAGACAAGTTGCAGGCTGAGTGGGCAGGACTGTACAAAGTAGTTAGAAAAGGTAAATGACGTGAACAATATCACAGAGTTACCTGACAGAAGACATACAGAAAGAATGTACCATGTCAACATGATGAAACCATATGCTAATAGGGCTGACATGGTGTTTGCAGTATGTAGTCCTTGGGAAGGGATGGACGAAGGAGACCCCCTTCTGGACTTGCTGGAAGAAAGCAAGCAGGAGTCCTCTGTGGAGGCAGTTAAACTCTCACCCCAGCTTGCCCCGGACAAGATCCAGGAAGTAAGAGAGGTTTTAGCAGACATTGCCCCACTGTTTAGCACCAAGCCTGGCCTAACCCCCTTAGCGACGCACGATGTAGAGAGACAGGGACACAGACGCCCAAATGGTGAACAGCATATTGGGTCTCAGAGGCTGTCCAAAAGGACATTAGGAGGAAGATGGAGGAAATGCTGGATTTAGGGGTAATCCAGAGATTCCACAGCCCCTGGGCCTTACCCGTAGTCCTTGTGCCCAAGCCAGATGGCTCTACTCATTTCTGTGTGGACTATCATGGACTGAATACAGTCATGAAGTCAGATGCCCACTCGATGCCCCGGACAGATGAACTCCTGGACAAGTTGGGAGGGGAGACATACTTTACGACTACTGACCTGACAAAGGAGTATTGGCAGGTAGAGTTAACTGACAGAGCTAGGGAGAGGTCAGCCTTCATCACTCCGATAGGCTTATTTGAATTTAAAGTAATGCCTTCCGGAATGAAGAACGCCCCGACCACTTTCCAAAGGTTGGTGAACCAGGTGTTAAATGGTACTGAGGAGTACACCATGGTGTACCTGGATGACACTGCCATCTTTAGTGCCAGCTGGGAGGAACACCTGTCCCACCTTAGGGAAGTGCTGGCAGGATACAGAGGGCTGGTTCACTGTCAAAGCTGAGAAGTACCAGGTGGCCATGGCTGAAGTGGCATACCTCAAGCATGTTGTAGGCAGAGGACAGCTCAGTCCCAACCAAGTAAAAATAGAGGTGAACAAGGCATGGCCCAGATGCAGGTCAGGAGTTTTCTAGGGACAGCAGGGTACTATAGGAAATTTGTACCCAATTACAGTGCCCTAGCTGCTCCACTATCTGACCTGGTAAAGAAAAAGATGCCCAAGAAAATGATCTGGGAACCAGCCTGTGAAAAAGCCTTTACCAGACTGAAGGAGGCACTGTGCAGTGCTCCTGTGTTGACAAGTCCTGACTATAGCAGACCCTTTATAGTCCAGACTGACGCCTCAGACCTGGGTATGGGGGCAGTACTGAGTCAGACATCCAACCAAGGGAAAGCTCACCCCATAGTGTACCTGAGTAAAAAGTTACTTCCCAGAGAGCAGGCATACTCTACTGTGGAAAAAGAGCATCTTGCCATAGTGTGGGCCCTAAAGAAGTTACAGCCATACTTATACAGGCAGCATTTTGAGGTACAAACTGACCACAACCCCCTGGTTTGGCTGACACAAATGGGAAACATTAATGGTGGACTATTAAGATGGAGTCTTGCCTTGCAAGCATATGACATAACGATCTTACATAGGACTGGAGCGACCAATCACAACACAGATGGCTTGTCGTGTCTATATGAGGAGTGAACCAACTTAGGGAGCTCATCCCATGCAGGGGACAGAGCCCCCAAATTCAGTATAGGTGGGGAGGATTGCGACACTTGGTCAGCTGGTTATGATTATTGTATGATATTTGTAAAATAAAAATATAGTATGTGATTGTCTCACATAAGACATCCTGTGCTTCCATGGGTGCCTCCCCGCTCCATTTTTCAGAGAAGCTACAGGATATGTAAACTGACCAGAGGATGTGTGAAACTGACCAGTAAAGAGGAAACCTAGAGTTTCCTGTCTGTTCTTAATTAAGGCTTTGGCCATCTGCCAGAGGATAAGCCTAATAAAACTTTTATGATTTCCTAGAGGAACCCATTGATAACAGCAATGTGTTAAAATGTTGCAAAACCCTTTGATCTCCTTGGAAAAACAGGAACCAGCCACCAGTTCAAAGGAAAGGCTTGATTAAAGACTGTCATAATTTATGAAAGGGTATTTTTTCTTCTGAAGTCACATTATTTAAAATACCTCCGGATAGGAAATCATTTTTTGTAATTTTATATTCTAAAAGGAGGAGCTAGATGACTCACAGAAGGGGTGTGGAGACAGAGTTTAAACAGATACTTGCATCTAAAATGCTGATATACCATCTTGGGACTCTAGAGAGAGACAGCTCTCTTATTTAACTTTAAAAACACACTTCCAGAGGTAATACTTTAGAGAGCAAAAGTCTAACGGTATTGTGGTAGGAGTTTCGTTTTGTAATCTTCCCTTGTCCTTTTAAGTGATTGTGACTTCTTTGATATATTGTTCTGTGTTTACATTTTTCATATTTTTATCTTTTAGTAAACATCTTTTTTCAAGATACTGCCTGGGTGTATCTTCCAAGTTCTTTTTGCATGTGATGTATACATGGTTAACTGTGACAGCTGTTTGGAAGGGCTTGATGGTGTTACTAAACTGGGAAAAGGTAAGAATATATCCAAGGTCTCTTATAGAGTTTTAAGGGTTCATTTTGGAAGCCTGGCTTGGTGCCCTTGGCGAAAGATTATACCACAGTCCCTGAAGAGAGTACGTATCTGAGCCTTTACATTGGGTATGCTAGCATAAGGTTCACAGTTTGAATTCCCCCCCAGAACTTGAGACTAAAGGAGATTCAGACCCAAAAGCAGACAGGAGGGTTACCCTGTCTGTTACCTGTTCACACTATTACGCTCGGAGGTTGGCTCTGTGGAAGCAGAGGGCCTGACCTGCTGAGTGCGTTTGTGACACCTGTGTGGTGTTGTGTGAAGTCTGGTGCAGCAGGAAGGAGCAGCACTGTGTTCCTGTCTACTGCAGCTGCAGCAGCTGGCTGTACGCCATTCTTGAGCCTTCACCAAATGAGGTCTGACTGAATTTTCCAAAACAGAAGTCCGTGGTCATTCTGAAGTACCCAGGATAAGAATACCCAGGTCCAATATCCATTTTCCCTCCATGAATATCCAGTCTGCATTCAGCAAAGCTGCGTCTGGTGTCCACTCTGAAGATGACGAAAATCACTGGAGATGAAGGGGTCATTCCTGTAAGCACTAGTGAAGCATTCTCTGGGACATGATCCCCTGATGTCTCCTCTGGGGAAGAAAGTATCAGCTTCCCCACCATGAGATGCTATTTGGGCTGATGGATGATCTTTTCAGTTTCCTTTCCTCCTCTAATTTTATTTTTCTTTGTGTGTATTCCAATTTGGCTTTGGTCATCATGTTCAGCAGATGCCTTTTTCTTCTTCCAAATTCTGTTGTAGTCTACACTCTGCTTCCAATACATCACCGTTAATTTCCACAGCAGTTGTGGGCAGTCGTTTTAAAGGGTCTCCCAAAACCTGTTCCTCAGGCAGGATAGATCCTGCTCCATCTGCAGTCTGTGCTACACCAGAATCTTCCATTTCTTCTACTCCTTCTTCAGGTCCATAAGGTGTGGAATCCTCATTCCCCTGTGCTCCCTCTGAGACATGTTCTCCTCCAGTAGCAGTTTGATCCTCCCTGGGATCCTCCAACAGAGAGTTAGCACCCCCTGCAGGAAGAGTAGGGGAATTTTTTATTGAAACAACAATATGTCACAACATACTATGTAGAACAAAAATTCAACAAAAGCAATGAAGTATACAATGTAAGGTGCACCAAATCAAAAGATAAGGAATCCCCACAAAGAACACAAAAACGGTCAAAACCCCAGAAAAGTCAGTGTTTTAAATCATTACTTATACTCAACAAAAAGAAACCTCTCAGTCACAAAAACATTAAATAATAGTTTCACAGCCAAAATATGTTTCCACAATATCAAAATTTAGGTAAAGCAAGAAGCGTTTGTTCAGAATTCCTCTGTTTCTGAGCCATATTCTCTATCTGTGAAATTACAGTAAAAGTCGGTACATTTAAATGTAACAAGAATTGACAGTGAGCCTGCCAAAGAAAATATTTAATACCGGCAAACAACAAATTCAAAGTACTAGGGTAATAGTATGAAAAAACCCAGAGTAATCTAAAATCAAAACCTCATAATTAACCAAAGGCATAAGAACAAGTGAAGAAAAAATGTACCATAGTTTCCTCAATACCAGCATATTCCAAACGAATACATTGCCTTTCTGACAAAGGCTTATGTTTTAAATTCCCCTTTACCCAAAGTCTACCATGACAGCAAAGCCATAGTACATCCCACATTTGGACCGGAATTCTCTTGTCTACCAATATACGCAGTGCATAAGTCAATTTCATTGGGACTCATCTGGCAAAGTCCACCTAACAAGCAGAATTTCTCCTCATAATGTCCCCATACAAACATTTACGAGAAAGTGTCATAACATGCTCCTTCTTAATTCCCCATTGATTAAGTTTCCGTATAACAGGAATAGCAAAATCTGGAACTTCGAAAATGGCATAGAGCCTAGGCACGGTGTCACCCACCGCAGAAGAAATTTCCTAAAGAGTACCTCTGTCCAAACATCCCACTGGTGTCTATTACTCCCTGTTTTGGGAAGCATGGTGGGGGAAAAAAATACTAATGGATGTATCATTCCAAGATCCCTTTTGATAGGTAAATAGGCAAATTCTCTTCTAACCAGATTAAGTCGGCTCCCCCAAGTCATCTGAAAAAATACTATATAATCTGGTGTCTAATGAGGTAGGAAGGGGAAAAAACTACATACATATAAAAACATAGGGAGGATAAATTTCTTAGCGATCAGAACCCTCTTCACTTTTGATTAAGTTCAATTATGGAAAAATTGTGCTCTAAGTTCTCCAGTTTTAATTCTATCTATCCAATTTAGAAAGGTAATATCCCCTGGGCCAAAACACCACCCCAGAATTTTAATTGGCTCCTGAAAGAGAAATTCGTCCAATATTTGAAATAGGAATCTCTTCTCCTACATATACCCCTTTGCTCTTAGAATAATTAATAGCTGCTCCTGAAATAGTGACATATTTATCCATCACTCAGATAGCTGCTTCTCCCAATTTGACTCCAGGAATGATAATTACAATGTCGTCAGCATAAACAGCTAATTTCTGAGGTTCCAAAACTGGGGAAGGTGATAACCCCTGAATGGTGACATCATTAAGTATCTCCCGGATTACCGGATCCAGGACAAAAGTATATAACAGGGGACTAAGCGGGCATCCCTGTCTGACACCTCTATGTAAAAATAAAGATTTTCTTAATTCCCCATTAAGTGCAGGGAAAATTTTAGCCCCCATATAACATAGATTAATCCAAGTCCTAAAATGACCCAGCAGCCCATAACGTTCTAATACTTCCCAGAGAAACTGATGAGACACACTGTCAAACGCCTTGGTTTGATCCAGAGGTAATAGATAACCTGAAAGGTGCTGCTAATTCCCAAATATTCCATAAAAATGTTAAATTATGCTGAATATTTTGCCCCAGGATTGAGCATGTTTGAACCAGATGTATCAAATGAGAAGCTACTTTTTGTAATCTATGACAGAGAATGGCTGAAAAAAATGTTATAATCTGTATTAAGTAAACTGATAGGCCTCCAATTTCCTATATCAATCTTGTCGCCCTTTTTAAACAAATACAGTAATACTGCAACTGAAAAATCTCTAGGCAAAGCCCCTGTATCTAAAATTTCATTATAGACAATAGATAAAATTTCACAAAAATCCTCCCCAAAAAAAACCTTATAAAATGAATCTGTCAAACCATCTAACCCTGGGGAAGGCCCAAAGCTAGATTTGAAATTTCTTGCCAAATTTCCTCTATTGTAATAGGTTTCTCCAAAGTGTCAATTTCAGCCGGTAAAAGGCTTGGTAATACACTAGGGAAAACATCCTCCCACCGAACCCCTAAAACATAACTAGTCCCGTGTAGTGCATAAAGAGAATGTCTAATCACCTTAAACATTCCAATCGTTGAATTTTAATACCACCCCCTCAGTATTCCTCAGTCCCTCCATTAAACTGTTATCCAATTGAGTTTTGCAAGCTGCAAACATCTCAGCTTGTAAGGACACTGAACGATCATATTGAAATTTTCTTATATGCTGTTTGATTACATCTATCTGTAATTTAACCCTGACATCTGCAACATTTGATGAAGAGGTCAAACGATACAACTGCTGTTGAAAATTCAAATACTGTATATATTTTTGGTTTTGTGTATACCGCCCTTGTAACATAAAGAGATCTCTGAAATCCTTTTTAGTATCAGCCCACCATTGTGTCATAGAGTCATATAAAATCTGAACTGAATTCTGGGCTGTTAGAAGGGATCTTAATTTAATCTGCATGTCCTGATTTTGTAATACTAAATAATTCAATTTCCACCTATTTGGGGCCCTTGGAAATCTAGGAGGAAATTGGGACATATTTAATGTACAGATGAAAACCATATGACCAAAATAATTCACATAATCGGAGGAAAAAAGTACGGGGAAATAAAAATTTAGACAAAAAGAAAAAAATAACTTCTAGTGTGAAATGCACTGCATCTATAAGCAGCTCCTTCATCTTTATGGAGCATACGATGTGCATCTTTAAGAGAAGCAGTTTGCAAATCCTTCACTAAAAGCATGCGAATCTCAGTATACTTTCGTCTGAGCTGAATTCTTAAATCTAACATCCAGACCACAATTCATGTCTCCGCCCCAAATAATTTGTTTCCTAGTAAACAGGAAGGGCAGGATATTATTAAACAATTCTATCCGTGAGGTCTTAACTTGGGGCGCATAGGTATTAATCAGATTCAGTGGAAAACCCTTATATACACAGTCCAAAAGCAAAGCCCTCCCAGGCTGTATATCTACAAGTCTAGATACCTGGACAGAGGTATGATTGAATAAAATACCAAGGCCATCGGCCGCATCTTCCCCGTATGACCAAAACGTAGGCCCTGTTGTCCATAACTTAGAAGCCTGCCTAATATCTGTGATGCAATTAAACCTAGTTTCTTGCAAAAATATCTTATCTGCTTGCAGCATAACACAGAAATGTAAACAGGCCATCCTTTTCCTAAAGTTCTTAATACTGCAAGTGTTTAAAGAAATAAGTTTAATTTCTGCCATGAATCAAAGAAAAATTTGTAGCAGGACATCAAGGGTTAGGAATATCTTTTTTCTTTCTTTTCATCACTTTTTTTTTCCCCCTTCCAGAAGCCCCCCACCCCCATCTGCCTCGCAATCCACGTCTGAGTCAAGGCCTGCCTGTATAGAAACATCCCATTCCGATCCTCCCTCAAAAGTCTGCAGGTGTTGAAAAGGGTAGTCAATGGGAATTTCAGGAGGTTGAATCAAACTCCGACTAGAGGCTCTAGTCACTCGTTTAGGAGGGAGTATTTCAAAATTCCGAAGTGGAGGGAAGTGAAGGCCTATCACCTTGTGTGAGAGGGGGTTCTCCTGAAAGGGAGGTTCCAGAAACCTTGACCAAGGAAATTTCTTTTTGTTGTGCCTGGTCAGAATCTACAGAAGGTGCTTCAGGAACAATTCCTGAACTTGGTGTATCATTGTTGGGAGGAGTAGCAAATGGGGCAGATTCAGTACCTGCCGAGGCAGAAGCAGGGCTTTGATCAGAAGTTGGAGCCTGGCCAGAACCTGCATCTGATTTTTCTCTATGCCAAAATCTGTCCTATGCATTATTTATTAAATCTTCCTTATTTACCCCACCCTGCTTGTTCTGGCCAGCCCAAGGACACTAGTGATAAGCGTGTCGTTGTTCATCACAGAGGTTGCAACGAAAGACATTTCTACAAGTACTCCTATCATGGTCAAAGTCCCCACAAAGAGCACTTTTGATTTTATCACAGGCACTACTGAGGTGCCGCCTGCGGTTACACTTATAACAAGCAATAAATCTGACCACAAACGGAATAGAACTCCAAAGTTTATGAATATGCAGTCGTGCACAAGTACAAAATAGTGGCTTAGAAAGGTCCTAACGTTTCACCTGGTACAGTGCCAGGCTTCATCAGAGTACAAAATCAGCCCACAAATGCTTCAGTAAATACACAGAATAATTAAACATGTGACTCAAACTCACCAATACATATTGTGCACCCAATAAGGAGGTAACTGTTAATTAAAATCAAGGGGTCTTTAACTTAGTTCTATATGGCTTCCTGTAACAGGATGTTTAAAGTATTTACAACAATGAACATATTTACAGTATGTGCAGTTGCCACACCTATGAGTGCCTCTAGGTCTGGATGTTAACAACATTTGTTTATCCTTTCTACTAGTAATTACTGTGTTGGACACTACATAATCTTTGACACTTTTACATTTTCTAAAAATAACTTTGGGTCCATTTTTGGTCACCTCTTTTAGTTCGGGTTCAAGTTCTAAGATGGGCCAATTATTTACAATGATTTGTTTTACTTCGTAAGCCTGTTTGGATGTACGTCCTTGGTGCCTGTTCTCACGTGGGTCTCAATGAAAATATTGAACTTTCAGCTTTAAGGACATATATTTCTTGAGGTCACCAAGTCAGTTTACCTGTGCTATGATGTTGAAACATGGAATTAAATAGTTAATATATTGGATTGGGGATCTAATTAAAGACCCCTTGATTTTAATTAACAAACAATTATCCACTTATTGGGTGCACGATATGTATTGGTGAGTTTGAGTCACATGTTTAGTTATTCTATGTATTTATTGAAGCATTTGCGGGCTGCTCTTTTACTCTGATGAAGCCTGGCAGTGTACCAGGTGAAACGTTAGTACCTTTCTAAGCCACTATTTTTTACTTGTGCACGACTGCATATTCATAAACTTTGGAGTTCTATTCAGTTTGTGGTCAGATTTATTGCTGTATGGGTGCTCATATGTTTACCGTCCTTATTTGTATTTATTACAGCACCATACTAGTCCTGGTGCTCCTCTATTCTCCCTTTTTTGTTACTTATAACAAGCCTTTGGTTGTCCAGGATAAAAGCACACCCCTCTGTCTTTTCCTAGAAAAAGACTACTGGGGATATGCATCATCGCTGCTCCCACAATGTGTAGTTTCACTTTGAATTTCCAGCTGCCCATCCAAATTCTTCCCCATCAATGACAGCTTCTGGTAGCCCTAAAACAGTACACTTATGCTCCACCCAAAAAAGAATACCCCCACATTCACCCCTTCATTCCTAAACATGACATGCACATTTTTTTAAAGGGGCTTAGTGACTGGGATGGCCCAAAAAGGCAACCAAAGGGGTTGTGTTTTGCAATTCTCATAGCGATTCCAAAATTTGTCTAAACTAGAAAAAGTCTTAAAGCTAATGTCAAACGTATCTTCTCCTCGTATATTGATTAAAGCAAAAATATCATTAGCTTGAAAATTCATTGAGTTATTTAATAGTCTCCTGGCCACATAAAGCCCATCAGGGTGTTCGTCCAAGCCCCCACGGTAACGGAGGCGTACATCGTTCCTTCTGGGTGCCTGCTCTAACCTACTGTTTTTAAATAGATCAGAAAATTGGGCACCAGGGTGGTATTGAGCTCGGGGATAAACCGGAGGAGAAGTTTGTGGAACCCCTCTAGAAGTATCAGCATTGTTCGGTGCTTCTTCCCCCTCGAGAATACAAGCATTAGTCTTAATAAACGTCTGACCTGATAGAGAGTCCTCAGTTTGTCCGGGAGTTCGCTGTACCTTCTCCGGAGTAAATGTTTCCCACCTAGAATCCAGAAGCCATTTACCATTCACCAAAATCCAGCCTGCATCAGACAGAGCAGTTTCTTTCAACCAGTCTTTGGTCAGAAAGGAATCCCTTTGTTCAGGTTGCTTCCACATTCCAGGGTATGCAGCGTCATCTGGGTGATTCATGCCGACAGAAGCTGTCAAAGTTAGCCGCTCAGAGCGTTCCCCAGAAACCAATACAGCTTCATGAGCAGCTAGAGAAATAACATCGGCTGCAGCTACAGTATGAGTTACTGAAGCTTCAGGTAGCAACGGAGGCAGCTCAGAGGCCACCGACAGCTCAGGTATCAATAAATGAGATTCTTCACACAAAACAGCATCTCCCGATACATGGCTTACACCACGCCCCACTGCATCTACCTCCATATGAGAACCCAATGCGTTCTCACTCTCCAGCACTTGTATCTCTACCACTGAAGCCTGCTCAAGCTGAGCAGCGTCTGGGACATGTTGCTCCTTCACCGGTCCAGAGGCATCTGCCCTGTTCACACAGCAGCCAGTCCCCCCTACTGACAGAGTAGGAGAATTTCCCCGGTGTCCCGGCCAAATGTCCCCCATTCATTAAAAATACCACCAACAGCTTAACCCGGTTCAAGGTCAGTTGGCATTCATCTATATCCCGCCCCTCCCCCCTCGGGACAAGGTTAAAAATAGGCAGAATTGTCTAGTCCTCCTTTCCCGGTCAACAAAAACTAACTTAACTAAACTGTCAGCCAATAAGACATCAAGTTTCACATACTGTAAGAGACACTGATGAAGAGAAATTCTGACATAGTCCAGATCAGTCTGACATCCAGGTGATAGAAAGAGAGAGGGAGGGCTGGAGGGGATGGGAGACAGAGAGACAGCAGCTACAACAATGGTGCCAGCCTTGAGGGTGTTAGGGGCCATGATAGTGAAGAAGCATCTCCCTCCCCCGAGAAATGATCCAGACTATTTGAATCCTAATCCAGTTCACTGAAGGAAAATGATTTACAATTCTTAAGAGATGGAGATACAGTCCAGCAGAGAGGCAGAGCACTGTTCACTACTGACACAGCAGAGTTGTTCAGAGAGAGACCATTCTTGGAGGTCAACCTTGTATAGACCAGGGTTCTGACCCTGCACCTAAGGTTTAAAGGAGCAGTACAGTCAGAATTTGCAAAAACATTTGTTGTGTGGAGTGTTTTGCTTTGTTTTCTACAACCCTCTGTTGTCTCTCCCTAGTCAGTTCCACACCCTAGGTCCTTCTCTAGTCCTAAATCCTCCAGCTTTCTCAGCAGCCTCCTGTGTGCGCCAAATCAAAGGCTTTGCTGAAGTCAAAGCAGAGCAAATCTACCACCTGCCCGTTATCTACAGCCCTGGTCACCCAATCAACAAAGTCTGGTCAGATCCACCACGGCTGCATACTGAAGTTAGTGAATTTGTGTGAAATTGTTAAGGAGGTATGGAAAAATAACACAATGATTTGTAAGTAGTAAGATTTGTTTTGGTTTCTGTTCTAAGGAAGGCATACACATTATTAGGAAAATATATGGAGGTGTACATTTTAATGGAGGGAATCAGAAGCTTACAAAAGAACCCAGAGCAAATGCCAGTGATGTATGTGTTATCCCAGATGATATTGGCCAGACACACAAATTTTAAAGAAAACACAACTGCACATATCCCAGAAAGAACTGGAAGGGGACAGGATCAGTTGTGTTCCAGGACAGTAGCTGCTGCTGTTGTTTTCACAGGGTTCTTGTGGATTTTACTTGGTAGGTTAGTTCTTTTCTTACTTCTAAGGGGCTAGCAGGGTATTGTTTTGGGTGATGCTGGATGTTTGTAAACTGATTTGGTGGCTGTAAGTGGGGCTCATTTTGTGGATGTTTCACTGTGTAACAGGCTGCGCTGGTAGAGGCCTATTTCTTCTGATTTAAAACCTATTTGGTGGGATTTGCTTGGGCCTGGTTCTTTGGCTGCTGGGCTTGGAGGGGAGACACAGGGCTGATACACTCTCTCTCGAGTCAGGTGTCTGCCCAAAACCCATCCTCCCCTCCCTCCCCAGAAGTCTGCGAATTTATAGGGGAACACCTGCCCTGCAATTGGAGGAAAAGGCTGCAGGTGCAGCTCATGTAGTTCTAGCCACTGGGGGTAGGATTTAAATGCTGGGAGAGAGGAGCTTTGGGAGTTGTTCATTTCCCTTATAAGTTTAATGTGTTGTACTGCACCTAGTAACAGGGTTACTGGTGTACAGTGGGACTGTCTCTAAGATTAGTGGGTGACCTGATTAGGCAGTAGGGTATCTTGGACTAGGGGGAACCTGGTGGCTCACCCAAGGAAACCTATTTGGAAGGGATGGAACCACACATCATTAGGGCCGGCATCTTTGGGAGGGTGGTGGGGTGCACAGGGTGTGGAGCAGCCATGATACTGGACTGGGCTTGGAGTTCGGTGGTTGCCCAGTGTGCTACCAGCTAGCACAGCTTAGGAGGAGGTTATGGGATTAGGAGAAAGCTGGGGAAGGGGGTGGTATGGTTGAAGGGGCTGGGAATCTCCCACAGGGTTGCACCAAGCACTGGGGGTGGGGCATAGGGAAAGGAGTGCAGGAGAATACCAGGGTCACATAGGGAACCTGGCAGGGGGCAAAGGACACTACCAAGGAAGCAGGCAGGTAACTGGGGCCCTCAAAGGGTGACGGAGGGACAACATTCTCAGGGAAGTAGGCAGATGGTCAGGGCTGGCAGAAGGAAGCAAGGCGGGAGGTGCTCAGACCTCACACTCAGTAACCGCCTAATTCTCTTCTTCTGCTCAAGGATGAGGGGGGTGATGTAGCCACGACAGGGGTAGTTAGAGATGGAAAGGGAGTGGGAGGCAGGAGGCAGGGGGGAACCTGGAATGCAGGAGAATGGGAGGAGCAGTGAATCAGAGCAGGAGGGGCAGGGGGAAGAGGGAGGAAAGCGCAAGAAGGACCAGTTGGGAGGAAAGGTAAAGAAGGACCAGAAGTACAAGGAGGATTCAGTAAAGGGAGCTGAGGGTTTAGGCCAGGGGAGCATGACTAGCAAGGAGGAACTAAATGGAGACAGGAAGGAAGGGAGGATGAGCCAGGCTGGTTTAGCAGATGGGGGAGAAGGACCAGTTGCAAGCAGTGAGGGGAAATTAGCAAGGAACAGAAGGATACTCAGGAGGAGGAGAGGCATAGGATTGAGGGAGGGGTGGCCATGGTAAATAAGGAGGGGGTGGCATGTGGCACCCAGAAAGGGGGAGGAACACGGAGCCAGCTGGGTGGAGGGCCTGTAGAAAGGATGAAGGACATGGAAGGGGGAATGGAGGAAAAGGAGTGGTCAGAGTGCTCCTGCTGGGGATTCTATGATCAGGGGTATCAAATGGGATAGGGAGGAAGAAGCTCGGCCAGTTAGAACAAGATGCTTCCTGGACTAACGGTGCACAGGGCTACACGAGGTATATCAGCTGGCAAAGGATTGTGGGGTTCCTGACATACTGGTCCACCTGGGTACAAATGACATTGAGGAAAATAGTGAGCTAGAGATACAGGCAAGATTCAGGAGCTGCCAGGTCTGTCATGACATAGATGCACAGTTTCCTTCTCAGAAATCCTGCCAGTGCCAAGGGCTAGTGGGGAACACACAAGGAAAATTAGGGAGATAAACCAGTGGCTCAGGGAGTGGTGTGAGGCCAGAGGGTATGGGTTGATGGGGATTGGGGAGACCTGGGAGGATAAGGAGCTGTATGCTAGAGATAGACTACATCTCAATTTGGAGGAGGGAATCTTTAAGTTGAAAATAGAGGGGTCATTGTGAAAAGTGGGGTTTAAACTTGTGAAGGGGTGGATGGGGAGAAAAGGCTGTCAAGGGGTGCCGATAAAGGAGGGACTTGTCTCCACCCCTGGGGACCAGGAGGATTGCAGGAAAAGGCCAACTGGCAAAGTGCAGACCAGAGGAAAACAGAACTCTCGTGGGAACATGAGCAGGGGAAATGGAACTATAGGAAAGGGTGGAAGGTAGTCCGTTAAATGCCAGGAGCTTGGGCAATAAAATGCCTGAGCTCCAGGCGATGCTGCTAACTGAGGGAGCAGTGGATGTGGCAGCGTCACTGAGACTTGGGCCACTGCAAGACATGACTGGGACCTGAACCTGGAGGGTTACACTATGTTCAGGAAGGACAGGGGAGGGAAGGGAGGGGGTAGCAATGATAGTCAAAAACTGCATTGGCATAGGGGAGTAGAGGAGGCGGAGGAACCGTGGAGGCGATTTGGTCCTTGATAACAAGGGGTGCAAGAGAGTAAAATAGGAGTGGTGTATAGACCTCTGCCCTGGCGGAGGAGCTGGAGGACAGTCTGGTGGCAGATGTTAGGAGACACTGCAGACTGGGCAGAGGAACGGTGGTGGTGTTGGGGACCTAAACATGCCAGGAACAGACTTGGGAGATTATGACATCCTCTGTGACCAGGGAACAGAGGTTGTTGGATGTCTTTCAAGACACGTTCCTAACTCAGCAGGTGAGGGAACCGACCAGGAGGCATGGGTACTGGATGTGGTCCTGGCAGACAGGTGACCAGATTGCGGGGCCTGGAGGTAAGGGACCCATTGGCGGGAGTGACCATACCACGGTCTGGTTCTGCCTGACCTAGGAGGGGTAGAAGGCTGCACAAAGACGGGAAGTAACCGACTTCAGGGGCGATTTATGAAATGGGAAGGATCCTTAAGGAGCATTTGATGGGATTGGGTCAGACATGGATGCTGATAGTAGGTGGGAAATCATCAGGAGAGAGTGCAGGATGCTACCAGCACCTGTGCAAGAGTAAGACGTAAAATGCGGTAGGGCTCAAAAACCCTGTTGGTGGACCAGGGAGGTCCAGGAGGTGGTGCGGGGAAAGAAAGCAGCCTATAAGCAATTCAAGTGCTCAAGGAGTGAAAGGGATCGAGGGGAGTATGAGCTGATGGCTAGAAGGGCCACTAGAGTGGTGAGGGCGGCTAAGGCAAGGAAGGAGCAGAACTTGGACAGGGAAATTAGGAGAGGGAACAAGGGGTTCTTTAGATACATTGGGGAAAAACGAAGGGTGATGGGGCAGATTAGCAGGATTAAATCAGGGGAGAGATGGGCACAAGACCCGGGGGGAGCAGGCTGAGGTACTAAATGAGTACTTCACCTCAGTTTTCACCAGGGAAAATGGGGGTGCTGTCATCACATGGAGGAGAGAGATACTGAGGAGGGGGACCTCACCGATCGGGCAGGTCTGGGGAGGGGAGGCATCACTGGCAGGGTGGGGAGGGCTAAGCAGGAGAAGGCACCTGGAAGTGGAAATCACAGCAGAGAGAGTGAAGGAAGCCCTCAGCTCCTTTAAGACGGAGAAAAGCACCGGGCCGGATAAATTACATCCCAGAGTGCTGAAGGAACTTGCAGATGTCCTGGCAAAACCCCTGGCAGAGCTTTTCACCATCTCTCTGAGGACAGGGTGGGTGCCCCAAGACTGGAAGGTGGCATATAGTGCCTATCCACAAGGGGGGATCAAGGGAGGTGGCAGGGAACTACAGGCCTGTCAGCCTGACCTCGGTGGTGGGCAAGGTGATGGAGGGCATTGTCAAGGAGAGGCTAGGGGGACCTGGATAAGTCAGGTGCCTGGACGATAGACAGCATGGATTCATCCCGTGAAATCGTGCAGACAAACCTGGTGGAGTTCTATGACTGGGTGGCAGGTGCCTTGGACCTGGGTAGACCAGTGGATGTCCTCTTTCTAGACTTCAGCAAGGCATTTGACTCTGTTCCTCACGTGGCCTGTTGATAAGCTGGGAGAAATGGGGGTGGGGAACCAGATAATCAGATGGATAGGCAATTGGTTCCAGGACGGACCCAGAGGGTCGGAGTTGGTGGGATAGTCTCATCCCCAAGGAGGGTCATTAGTGGGGTCCCACAGGGATCAGTCCTTGGGCCCCTTCTGTTCAACGCCTACGATCTGACATAAGGACAGGAATCAGGAGTAAGATGAGTCTCTTTGCAGATGACTCGAAACTGGGGGCGGTGGTGGATGGGGAGGAGGGGAGGGTGGCCCTACAGGGGGACCTGGAGGCTCTGGAAAGATGGTCTAGAAAGTGGAAGCTGAGGTTCAATGCAGGGAAATGCAAGGTACTCCACCTGGGGGCCAGAAACCCAGGCCAAGTGTACACCCTGGGGAAATGCTACAAGTCTCGATGGCTGAGAGGGACCTGGGGGTGGTGGTGGATGTCAAGATGAACAACTTGAGACTTGTAGGAGGGCAGCAGCCAAGGTCAACAGGATGCTGGGATGCATCGCTAGGAGGATCACCTCCAGAAGGAGGGAAGTGATACTCCCTCTGTATAACTGCTTGGTGAGGCCGCACCTTGAGTACTGCGTGCAGTTTTGGAGGCCACACTTAAAGCGGGACATTAACCTCCTGGAGAGGGTCCAGAGGAGGGCAACCAAAATGATTTGTGGCTTGAGGGACAGGACCTATGAGGAGAGGCTCGAAGAGCTAAATATGTACACATTGGAAGAGAGAAGGGACCGGGGGGACATGATAGAGGTCTTTAGGTACATGAAGAGGGTAAATAGGGGAGGAACAGTCGGGTGCTTCAAGGAAGGAGGAAGGGGCCACTAGAGGGCATGGGTGGAAGCTGGAGGGGGGGAAGATTCAGGGGATAAAGGAGGAGGAGGTGCTACTTCACTGAGAGGGTGGTGGAGCCATGGAATGCACTGCCTAGGGGGCTGGTGGAGGCAGAGACAGTGGAGGGGTTCAAGAGGGGGTGGGACAGGTACAGGGGAAGGGTTCTGGAAGCAAAATCCAATGCAGCAAGACTATCCGGAACTGGGAAGGGAGAAGCCAGAGAAGGCGAGGGGGACAGCAAGGTCAGCACCCAGGTTGGGGACTGACCAAACGAGCAGACACGAAAGACCGTTAGGCCTATTCTGCTGGCATTTTAGTATGTTAGTAATAATGCAAAGCATCAAGGGAAACATATGCAAATCCCCATGATTGTAGAGAAGGTGGCAGTACATGAAAAAGTAATGGCTGGCATATATTCAGCTTTGGGATTATTTACACATTTTTTTTTAATAAACAGAAGCAGGGTTTTTGTCTATGAGGTGATGTAAGTTATATTTAAGCAATGTGTTGATGTCAGGAAGTCCGGTGTAATGATGATGGACTGTTAGAGAAAATGTGATATTAAACTTTCAAAGGGGGTCGCTTTTGATAAGGGCAAGGTAGTTATGCTTGTGATAATGGGAATATTAGGAAAGTATGAGATCTACGCAGAAGTGAAGTACAAATATGCACAGTTTCATAAGTATGTGCTCAGAGTGCAGGCAAATGTGATATGCAGGTTTGTTTTAAAAACAGGTAAAAATAGCGAAACACACAATTAATAGAAAGATAAATAATTACATAGACATACAGACAGGGAGACAGACAGAATAGGAATGGCAGTGAAGTATTGAAGTGGCACCAACCCCACCCCCACCCTGCAGACATGGACAGGCATTGGGGTGTGCCTTTGGGTCACTGGCCATAACACTCACGCTTATTTCACTCACCCTACCCTGCAGACACAGACAAGAGTCGAGGTGTGCCTTGGGTTTTCAAATCTACTCACCCCATTCCATACACAAATATGGAAATGGGTACAGCATAAGAGAATGGAGTTAACTTTGGAGCTGAAGAGTAAAAGGCACACCTCATACCTGTCACTGGCTGCAGGTGGGTGTGGGGGTGGAAAGGCATGAGTATTACTGTTGACAATCCTAAGTCACACCCTGATGCCTGTCAGCCCCTACAGTGCAGGGTGTTATGGTCAGAAACCCTAATGCCCTGGGTGTTTCTTGGTATTTTCACTCCAGGTTTTCAGCATGGGCTTTTTGTGACCCCACCGCATGAACAGTGACACTATCTGTTCATTAGCTGAAAGGAGATTTTGCATAGAGACTGTGCCATTTGGCACCACAGGTGCAAAAACACATTTTGAACAGGATATAAAAAATGACAGCTGTAAATTTCTTGCTTCAGTAACTGCTCAGCACATCTGTTGCATAACCTGCTTTTTGATATTTTACATCTGCTATGGCTATATGGCTGAGAGGGACCTGGGGGTGGTGGTAGATGTCAAGATGAACAACTCAGAGACTTGTAGGAGGGCAGTGGCCAAGGCCACGATGCTGGGATGCATCGCTAGGGGGATCACTCCAGAAGGAGGGAAGTGATACTCCCTCTGTATAACTGCTTAGTGAGGCCACACCTCGAGTACTGCATGCAGTTTTGGAGGCCACACTTAGAGAGGGACATTGAACTCCTGAAGAGGGTCCAGAGAAATGCAACCAAAATTATCTGGGGCTTGGGGGGAAAAAGGACCTAAGGGGAGAGGCTTGAAGAGCTGAATAAATAGACATTGGAAGAGAGAAGGGACATGATAGAGGTCTTCAAGTACATGAAGGGGGTAAACAGGGGTGGCTAAGTCATGGTGCTCCGAAAGAAGGAGTGGGGGGCAACTAGAGTGCACAGGTGGAAGCTGGAGGGACGATACTCAGGGGAGAAAGGAGGAGATGCTACTTCAGTGAGAGGGTGGTAGAACCATAGAATGCTGATGGAGGCAAAGATGGTGGAGGGGTTCAAGAGAGGGTGGGACAGTACAGGAGAAGGGTTTTGGAAGCAAAGTCCAATGAAGTGGGAATACCTTGGACTGGGAACGGAGAAGCCTGAGAGGGTGGAGGGGTGCAGCAAGGTCAGCTCCCAGGGTGGGGACTGACAAAATGAACAGACACGAAAGCCCACTATACCTGTTCTGCTGGTATTTTTGTATGTTGGTATGCTTACTACACCAACATCACTAACACCATAAAAATAGATAACTGCCGTAACTAGGGAGGCAGTATAGTACAGTGGTTTAAGGCTCTTAAAGGAGTAGTCCACCCAGAATTGAATTAGTCTTTACCAATTATTGCATTGATAATCTGGGGCAATTTCTGTGCTTTTTATTGTTGTGTGTAGTTTGATAAAATAACATTTTAAAATGAAAACACTTACTACTGCTAGCTAGACCTGACACACACCGAAAACACAAATAATGAATTGGAGCTATTTATCAGCTGTTTTCTGTGCACATGCTAAATCTAAGGGCCTGGCTACATCACCGTCACATAACACAGGGTGCACCACAGGAAAAAGAAAGCCAATAAACATGATTGTGATGGAGATCCCCAGGGGTCGTAAAATTACCATACAGCTAGCAGGCTAATTTAGGAAAAACTCCTAATAGCAGACAGGGGGAAAGACACACTAGGACTTAACATACATGTCAAAACATTCTGCATAACATTTGTTTCTTTGCAAATTCTGGGTGGACAACTCCTTTAATTGCAAATCTGAAGATCTGGGTTTGAATCTCACAGCCCTCAAAAAAAAAAAAAAAAAAGAACATTTTCTTACAGAGCTAATTAGCACTAACTGCTTATAGAATGCAGATACCTACATTTACAGCTTAGCGGATACTTGAAATCTAACCGAGTGGGGTTTCAGTAAGAAAACAGCTAGAGTTTGTATTAATTATAGCACTGATGATCTGGGCAGTTTCTATGCTTTTATGGTTGTGTATAGTCTGATAAAATTAAGTTTTAAAATTGAAACACTCCTGCTAGCTAGACCTGACACACACAGAAAATAAAAATATAGTGAATTAGAGCTATTTAGTAGCTGTTGACTTACAGAAACCCCAGTTAGCTAGCTCTCCCCTGGACTGGGAAGGGAGAAGCCCGACAAGGTGAGGAGGGGCAGCAAGGTCAGCTCCCAGGGTGGGGACTGACCAAAGAAGCAGACATGAAAGCCCGCTAGGCCTTTTCTGCTGCCATTTTTGTATGTTAGTATGCTTACTACACCAACATCATGAACCATAAAACACAGATGACTGCCATAATTAGGGAGGTAATATAGCACAGGGGTTTAAGGCTCTTCTCTGCAAATCTGGAGATCTAGGTTTGAATCTCACAGCCCCCACACAAATGTGGAGTATCTTTTTAAGAAAGTATAAAATACCGTGAAATGATTTTAAAGCAGTGCACATGCTAAATCCTACTGCCACATTCAAGACATCATAGCCTACCTACTTACCACATATAAACTCAACTATATTAAAAAAATAATTCTAGACACTTTTTTTTTTTTTTTTTAAACCAGGAGACACACACTAAGTTGAAAGCTTGTTTACAAGTGTGACCTGGGAGCAAAAGGAAGTTAAATGATTTGCGCAGGGTCACACAGTATGTATGCAAGTGGGGGCTGTGGGAGTCAAACCCAGGTCTCCAGGTTTGTAGCTCAGAACCTTAAACCACTGCCTACTTAACCATTTACAACACGGTTACACATATATTTTATTACATACTTCTCAAACTTGAAAGAAAAAATACACTTTATCATCAAAGTCTGTATTTACCAGGGGCGCTAGACAGCCAGCTTCGAGGCAGGAAGCATCTTCACTCGCTCTGATCTTTTTCCTCCACACTAACCGATAAAAATCGATTTCTAGGCACAAAAGAGTCTATTAAAGTTACTCTTGAACTTGTTGAGCTTACTGGCTACCGATCGATAACAAATTCGACTATGGAGCGCAATAAAAATACCATCTCTCAAGCTTCAGGACCGCAGCGGCCTGCTACCTTGAATGCTACTACAAGCAGGGAAGTGGATTTACCAGACCATGCGGCTCAGCTCAGCGTAAGAACCACCTTGGCAGAGTAATTTTGGAGTCAGTTCATGCTATGGATTCTAAAATAGAGAAGCTCTTACCTTGAAACTCAAGATACTGCCATTACACATCACTCGGCCCCTGTAGCGGAGGCTGACAAACAATCTCCTTGCTACGCAAGCTACCGTGGCCCAACTCACAAAGGAAAACTAGCAGCTTAGAGAAAGGATGGAATCCATAGAAAAATACAATTCGTGGTTTGGAAAAAAGTATAGTGGGCCTGTTGAAGGTATTGAAGGCTCAAACTTATTATCTTACCTGGAAACAATGGCTAGCAGAAGCTTTGAGTCTCCTGAGCACTTTGACTGGTCAGAAATGCGACAGGCCTCTGAGAATTACTCCAGGGTCCGGCCCTCAGATCCTGACACTTCGCACTCATGGTTTTGAAACCACTGGCCCAGAAATTCGGACATGTTAATTATGTACACGAGCAGTTTATCCCTCTTATCCAAGGCAAAGATGTTAAACTGTTTCCGATTTGTCATTCCAACACGCGACTGCCGCAAAGCAATTTGATGCAGTGCACCAAAAGCTATGGAACTTGGGGATAGTTAATTCCTTTCTTTTACCTGCTCGATTAAGAGTGACATACGGGGGAAAGACTTGGCAATTCACAGATCCAAGAGACGCAGGCCGATGGACGGAGAAGACAGCACTTGAATTTCACGCGCACTCGTCCAGAGACTCGGAGACTGAGAAATCGGACTCAGATGGGGACTGAAAATTTGCTCAGTCAGTACAAATAAGACCTAGTATAAACGTTTATTTTGACCATAAATGGTAAACACAAGAGAATGGTCGTGTGGTTCTGTTTTGAGAGATGGGGAATCACTGGATACCAGTTATATATTTCCTATTTGTTTCAATTATGACAGTCGGGCACAGTTACCCCATTTAATTACCCAGAGGTATACAATCTTTATAGGGCAACTTGACTAAAATTTGGAAATGCTAAGGGCTATAAAGTTTTCTATTAAGGTGACTTAAATAATTAAACTAAACGTTCGGAATTTGTTTGCTGGTTAGTGTGGGGGAGGAGGGACCGAGGAAGGGCAAATTTCTTATTTGAAATGTCTATTCGTATTTAGGTAACACAGCACTACTGGATAGTGTGTATAACTACCTTTTCTTTCTCCCTTTGGACTACAACCTAAGTCATGAAGCAGCTAGCATTTTCTTTGGACTATATATGTTATACGGCTTATGATGCCTTCGGATTTCCCCCACCTCCTACTGTACAAGAATGTAAGAGTTTAGTATTGTTAACTCAGTATTATCTGTTTGATTCCTATTCTCCTGCACGAGAATACTTGCTGTATTGTTTTATATGAAAGCAATAAGCAGAAAGTTTAAAAAAAAAAGTCTGTATTTACCAAGTACAGTGCCCATGTTTAAAATAATTTGAACCCCCCAAAATATGTGCCCTGACATGAAACTGCACGTTTAACTGTAAAGACAATTAAAAATTGTATTTCTAAATGCATTACTAGCACCAATGCTTTCAAAGTTTTGAAACTACTAAAAACAAATTATATATAAATATCTATATACTTCCTGCTTAGCTCGCAAATGCAACTGCCGCTAGCCTAGTGTAAAATTATATATATATATATATATATATATATATATATATATATATATATATATATATATACTCGCACTCTGTTTGACAATGCTCACTGGGCTCCCCCCTTCCTTTCCCTACTTCTTCCTCCTCTATCTCCTCCCTTCTACCCCACCAGCTCTCCCCCGACCATAAGTTTTGCACCTTTTATCTTTTGCTCGTTGGAGATTGTACTCTATTGTAACAAAAATTGTAATTGAACTGTAACTTTTTTGTTTGTAAGTACTGTGTCCCTTGTACTACTGTTCTGATGTCCTATTTGTGACGAGGTATCTTTGTAAATGAGCCTCTGGCTCAAAGGTTTCTAAACTGATGTTTAACTAACTAACTAACTAAATAAATAAATAAATAAACTATACATATATAAAATGTTTAAGAAAAACATGTGGCTCTTACTGTAAATTAGAATATGTGTCTAGGTCTCCTTCTGAGCCCCAGGTGGCTCTGATAATCATTTGTTACAAAGAATTTTTAAGTCAATTTGAAAGCATTAAATATCTTCTGTTCTGTTCTGTTCTCCACTACACAGGCATGTCTGTTGGTTGATAAGGTCCCAAACTAGTGTATCTGGTTACAGCATGCTAGAGTTATCTTATGCCCCTCCCACATGAATCAGAAAAAAGTTTGGGGTGGAGGCGGAGGTGGATCTTACTCAAAAACCTAATGCTGCCTCCCACTACTCAGGTTCCAGTTCTTGTACCGCCCATTTAAGAAAGAAAATAGTACCCTGCAACCACTGACTAACATGAAAGCATATTTATTTGAGGACAGAAAACATTGCTTGGAGGAGGGTAAGGTGGAAGAGACTACTTACACTTTGTCAGTTCCACGGACAGAAGACATGACATCATTACTTTTGTACATGCAAAACGTCTGCAGTCTCCGCCCACAGCCAGCATGGCGGACATAAACCTGTGTTGCTTCTCGTCAGCAGCTTGTTGTCATCCAAGTATGCTACCAGATTTTTCTTACAGAGCAGCTCTGCACTATATCATGTACTTTCATAAATGTGATGTTTTCCATAATTATAATCTAATAGTGCTTATTTCATTTTCATAAAAGCATAGAAGTTATCAGCAGATAAGGATTTCCTGGCCCACCTAGTCTGCCTTATTTTTTCTACCTACAGTGCCATCACAGACCCTATTCTGTCTCTGGGTTTTAAACCCCCCCGCCTTACTTCTAACATCCCCTTGTGTCTATTCCGGCATTCTTGAATCCTGAAACCATTTTAGCCCCCACAACCTCCACTGGGAGGCTTTTCCGTGCATCCACAACCCTCTCTGTGAAGTAGTACTTCTTCCATGTCCTCTGAGCCTTAGCCCCCCCCAAATTCATATTATGACCCTTTGTCCTTGAGAATCTTTTTATTTGGAAAATGCTGTCTTCCTGTACCTTGTTTATACCTGTGAGATATTTGAATGTTTCTATCATATCCTCCCTTTCCCTCCATCTCTCTAGGGAGTACATATTTAATTCCTTAAGCCTTTCTTCTTAGGGCTTCTGATGCAGGCCCTGCACCATTTTGGTAGCCCTCCTCTGTACTGCCTCCACCCTATGTCCTTTAGGAGATGAGGCCTCCAGAACTGCACACAGTACTTGAGGTGGGGGTTCACCAGGGTATTACTACCTCCCTCTTTCTGTGGTGATACCCCAGCCAATGCATTCTAGCATTCCTTTAGCTTTCCCCAATGCCTTGTCACACTGTTTAGCTACCTTCAGGTCATCAGAAATTATTATCCCCAGGTCCCTTTCCTGTTTTGTGACTGCTAATACCTCTCCCCTCATTTGATACATTGCCCCCAGGTTTTAATGACCCAAGTGCATGATTTTGCACTTTTTTGCGTTGAAACCCAGCTGCTAAACCCATGACTATTCTTCTAGCTTTTTTCATTCTTTTCACCCCTCCCAGTGTTGCTACTCTATTGCAGATATTTGTATCATCCACGAACATTCATACTTTCCCTTCCAGCCCTCCTGAATGCCACTAATAAAGACACTGAAGAGGACCAGGCCTAGTACTGACCCTTGTGGCACCCCACTGGTCACTTTGCATTCCCCAGAGTGTACCCCATTAATCACCACCCTTGGACTCCTACTGCTGAGCCAACTCTCTACCCATTTTACTACCTTAGGACCTACTTCTAGGCTACCCAGCTTGCGCGTCAGTCTTCTATGCGAAACGGTGTCGAAGGCCTTGCTGAAATCCAGGTAGGCCACAGCTATTGTTCCTCCCCGATCCACTTCCTTGGTTACCCAGTCAAAGAATTTGATCAGGTTTGTCTGGCAAGACCTCCCCCATGTGAAACCATGTTTCCTCGGATCCTGTAGACCGCTATTAATGAGGTATTCCACAATCTTTTCCTTCAGTAGTGATTCAGTTACTTTGTCCACTACCGAAGTAAGGCAGACAGGCCTGTAAATTTCCTGCCTCCTCCCTATTACCACTTTTGTGGAGTGGGACCACATCTGCTCACCTCCAGTCCCCTGGTACCTCCCCTGTTTCTAGTGACAAGTTGAACTGGGCTGTCAGAGGTGCAGCCAGCTCCTCGAGTTCCCTCAGTAACGTGGGGTGTATCCCATCTGGTCCATTGCCTTGTCTACCTTTAACTGTGTTAGTTCCTTTTGGACTCTTTCCTCTGTAAAAGGACTAGTGTCCAGCTCCTGTCCTTTAATGCCCTTGTCCTTTACTATTGGTCCATTACTTACCCCTACCCCTTCCTCTGTAAATACTGAACAGAAGTATTTGCTCAATATGTCTGCTTTTTGGTGGTCCTCTTCCACGCAAACCCCTCCTTCCCCTTTTAGCCTTACTATCCCACTCTTGGTCTTTCTCCTTTCACTTAAGTATCTAAAAAATATTTTTATCCCTTTTTTTTTTTTTGTTAACTGATTTTGCAATATTAGCTCCCATTTGCACTCCTAACTACCTTCCCTGCCTCCCTTCGTCTCTCTCCGGTGTTCCCTTCCAAGGTTTACAGTACATCTTGGAAGTCTATCAAAAAAGTCTGCATAAAAAGCACGTGCCTCTCTGCCGTTAACCTCACAGTGCTCACGTTTATGATCTCATAGTGCTCACCATAACAGACTTGATGTCACAAGCAGTAATTATGAGGTCATCGGGGAGAGTCGGATACATTTTAAAAAAGACTCCATGAAAAAAAGCACTGACTTATCTGCAATATTTAGCAGATCAACAAACAGAGAAAAGCAAAACAAAAATAAAAAAATAGAACACACTAAATGTTAAAACATAATTGGTGTGAATCTAGTGGTTTTTAGCTTTTTATTATAACCGAGAGTTTCCCCTTTAACTATGGTCTCCATTGGCTTACTTACAATGGAGTTAAGGCTGGTCAGCCTATAGGTAGTTGCCTGGGTCCTCCCTGCCCACCCCCACCTGCAGATGTCCAAATGCCTGGCACAACCCCAGATTCTAGTCAATCATTTGACAGCTAGGTCAAGGGTTCAGCCAATTCTGAAACCAATTCCCAGAGTACCCTTGGGGCAGGTCATCTGGACCTGTCGCTTTATCCACTCTGAGGGCCTCCAGCCTCCCCCCCCACCTGTTCAGCCATGATCACTATCCTTCCCACTTCCTGCACCCCCCACAAATGTAGCTGCCTTGATTCCACTTTCCAGTAGAGGATCACCATCCTCAACCGTGAACATTACACAGAAGTATTGTAATTGTTTAGAACAATGGCCTCCTGCTTGCGTCTTCTACTCTCCACACCCCCGTCAGCTTGCCTGATAACCCCCCCACCCAGTTTTCCTCTTCTCCCCCTAATATATCTAAAGATTTATTGTTCCCATCCCTTAACATCCTCGGCAATCTGCAGTTGCATGACTGCCGTTGCCCTTTTAATCGCCACCCTTGCTTCTTTAGCCTGGTTTGAAACTCCTATTTTTTCCACCCCATTATTCCCACTGTACTTATGAATGCCCTTTTCTGCTCTCACTACCTCCTTTTCTTCTTCTGAGAACTAGATTAGACTTTTGTGCTCATTTCTTTTGGTGAGCTTTCTCGGGTTTTATTTAACTCTAAAAATTGATTCGCGTTTTGCTCATAAAAGTTCTAAAACATTGTGAAAATGCATAGCACCTGCCTCACTGTGTTTAACAAACATAACACTTCTAGAAAACCTATAAATACTTTCTGAACAGTTAGCATTGTCCCAAGAAAAAAACTGCTAATCAGTTATTTAAAACCTTGTTTCTTACACGTCAAGTCAACTCTAGAACGGCCCCTTACTTTGCCTCTATTCCTTGGATCTAATTGATACCCATCAAGTTTTTGCTAACCTTTTCCACAGATTTGACTAAAATCTACCCGTCTGAGGTGAAGGACCACTGACTTTGACGGGGGACCAGTGTTCCTCACAGACCGTTTAAACCATATGGTATAGAGGTCACTGGGTCCTAATGGTTCCATGACTGCCACCAGAGCTGGTAAGTACCAAGTCAAGAATGGTGTCCTGCTGTGTGGTATTCCTGACCAGCTCCACTAAATAAGCAGACCGGCATCATGTCTAGCAGTGCCAGATTCCTGATACTTTTTGCCACAGGAGTATCCCAGTCTATGTCTGGCAGGTTCATGCCCCCCACTAGCTCTAGATCCCCTTTTGATAACCCCTCCTGATTTCCTCCACCAGTTCCTTATCTCCATCTTACTTTCGCCCGGCAGTCTATAAACTAGCCTCAGTCTAATATTTTTTCCAGCAGCCACAGTCTCCCTGATATAGAGGGCTACCCACCCCCTTTATCCTTGTATCTGTCCCTCCTATATAAATGTGTGCCCTGGAACTGCCAGATCTCAGTCATTGCTCCCAGAGCCCCACATCTCTGTGATGGCTACAAAATGTAATTTGGCATCTGCTGCCATCATATAGAAACATAGACTTTGACGGCAGATAAGGACCGCTAGGCCCATCTAGTCTGCCCATTTCCCTACCTACAGGATAGGCCGCAGATCCTAGTTAACCAACAGCCTATATCTTCCTGCCCCCCACAAGAATTGCCTTTTGTCTGTCCCATGCATTCTTGAATTCTCCCACAGTTTTAGACCCCACAACTTCCTCAGGAAGGCTGTTCCATGCATCCACTACCCTCTCTGTGAAATACTTCCTCACATTGCCCTGAACCGCCTCCTTCTATCTTTAAATTGTGTCCCCTTGTTCTTGCAAGTCTCTTTTTCTGAAAGATGCTACCTCTTGGACTTTGTTGATTCCTTGAGGTACTTGAAAGTTTCTATCATGTCCCCCTTCTTTCCTCAAGCGTATACATATTAAGCTCCTTTAGTCTCTCCTCATACGGCTTCTCTTGCAGACCCTGCACCATTTTAGTTGCCCTCCTCTGGACTGCCTCTATCCTGTCTATGCTCATGGAGATGGGGTCTCCAGAACTGGACACAGTATTCCAGATGGGGTCTCACCAACTGTCTGTACAGAGGATAACAACTTCCTGTTTTCTGCTGCTGATGCCTCTCCCATACATCCCAGTATACCCCGGCCCTCCCTACTGCCTTCTCACACTTGCTTACAACCTTAAGGTCATCTGATATGATTACCCCAGGTCCCTTTCCTGTTTTGTTGTTGTTACTACCTCCCACCCATTGTGTATTCTTCCCTGGGTTCTTGTTTCCAGGTGCATTATTTTGCACTTTTTGCATTGAACCTAGCTGCCATACGCCTGACCATTCCTCCAACCTTGCCAAGTCCCTTTTCATCCTTTCCATGCCTCCTTGTGTATCAACCCTGTTGCAGATCTTTGTGTCATCTGCAAAAGGCATACTTTTCCTTCCAGTCCCTCTGCAATGTCACTGATGAAGTCATTAAAAGGACTGGACCCAATACTGAACCCCAAGTGTACCCCACTAGTAACCGCCTTTCTTCAGAGTGGACCCATTTACAATTACCTTCTGTGTCCTGTTGTCCAGCCAATGTTTTACCCAGGCTACCACCCTGGGACCCACTCCCAGGCTGGTTAATTTGACTAATAATCTTTTGTGTGGGACTGTGTCAAATGCCTTGCTAAAGTCTAGGTAGGCCATGTCCACAGCCCCTCCCTGGTCTACTACTTTGGTCACCCAGTCAAAGAAATCTATTAGATCTGCCTGACATGACCTTCCCGGCAGGAACCCATGCTGCCTTGGATCCTGTGCTCCACTGACCTCTAGGTACTCAACTATTCTTTCCTTCAGAAGTGACTCCATCACTTTCCCTACCACAGAGGTCAGACTGACAGGTCTGTAGTTTCCTGCCTCTGTCTTGGTCCCACTTTGTGAAGGGAATCACATCCGTCTTCCTCCAGTCCTCGGGTACCACACCATCCTCCCATGATTTATTAAAAGAGTAGCCAGTGGTTTCACTAGTTCCTTCCTTAATTCTTTTAGAATTTGGGGTGAATTCCATCAGGACCCATTGCTTTGTCCACCTTCAGTTTTAGGAGTTCTTGCAAACCCTTTCTTCTGTGAAAGGACTGGGATTGACCCCCAATCAAGAGTGCTTCTGTTAATTGGATTAGGCACTTCCTCCTCTTTAGGAATACTGAGCAGAAATATTCGTTCAGTATTCCTGCTTTTTCACTGTCCCCTCTGCCCACCCACCGCTCATTCTATTCAGCCTCACTATCCCTCCCTTTGTCTTTCTACGCTCACTGATGTACCTATAAAAGGTTTTATCCCCCTTCTTAACTGAGTTGGCTATCTTTTCCTCAGTTTGGGCCTTTGCTATTCTGACTTCCCTCCCTGCTTCTTTCTGCCTCAACTGGTACAGCTCTCTGTCCTGCTCCTTCTGTGTTTCCTTATACTCCGAATGCTATCTTTTCTTCCTGACTTTCACAGCCACCTCTCTTGAGAACCATAGTGGCTTTTTCTTTCATTTTGATTTGTTTATTTGCTTCACACAAAGGCTTGTTGCCTCTGTGATGGCAGTTTGATAATTCCCCATTGTTGCTCCACACCTCCTTCTAGCCTGTTTGCTAGTGCTTTTCTGAGGCACTCTCCATCTTGCCAAAGTCAGCCCTCCCAAAGTCCAGCACCTCACTTTTGTATGGCTTGACTCTGTAGCTGAGTTTAACGTGAACCACACTGTTTGATGGTCACTTGTCCCCAGATGGCAACCCACTTCTAGATCTGAGATCCTCTCACTGCCCCGCTTGAGAGTATGAGGTCTAAGACTGCTCCCTCACGAGTGGGTTCCAACTAGCTGTCTAATGCCTGCCACCTGTAGGGCATCAAGAATGGCCCTGTTTCTGATGTGGCTGCAGCAAATGTGCTCCAGTTAACATCTGGCATATTCAGGTCTCCCATCAACAGTATCTCCTTTCTGCCATTCTAGAATGCCTTCCATCATATCCTTGTCCATTCCTTCCCTGACATGGGGTCTGTACAAACCCCTGTGCGGATTGTGGTGCCCTTTCCAGTCTCCAAGGTGACCCACAGTGCCTCCTCTCTCCCTGTTTACTCTTTTGTTCAGTTGCTTTATCCCTTCCTTTACATAGAGAGCTACCTCCCCTCTCCCCTGCCTGTCTCTCCTGTAGGTTATGTACCCTGGTATGTTAACATCCCAGTCATGGTTCTCTGTGTACCATGTTTCTGTGACTGCTATGATATCCAGGCATCCCTCTTCCATTAAGGCCACCAGCTCAGGAGCTTGTTGCCCAGACTACGGGCATTGGTACTCATTACCCTCCATTTCCTGATGGCCTTACCCCTTTGCCCCATCCCTGTCCTTCTTGCCTTTGTCACTTTCTCCATTTACCCCTGCCCTTCTCCTATCGACACTCCATGTTGGTGTTTGCCACACTTACTACCGTGGATTGTTTGGGGGCTAGGATTTTCCTGCTCCTTTCCATTGCTCCCCTTGGCTAGTTTAAAAGCTTGCCAATGAAGCATTTAAACCTATCACCTAGGATCCTGGTTCCCCTCCCGGACAGATGCAGCCCATCATGCCAGTATAGGCTTGCATCACTCCAGGTGGACCCCCAGTCCCCAATGAAGCCAAATCCCTGAGCTCCACACCAGTTTTTTAACCACTGATTGAATCCCATGGTGCGGAACACCCTAGCCTCTCCTATGCCATAGATGGGTAGCACCTCCGAAGGTTACCGTCGTGCTATGACTAAGGCCCCTCCCCAATTCCACAAACTCTTGCCACTTCTAATCCCTTTCTTAGCCAGGTCATTTGTCCCTAGGTGGACAATGACATCCAGCTCCCTCCCCTGTGCAGCTGCTCTGGCAATCCTGAGGATTCGCTCCCTGTCCCTCCAAGCCATGGCGCTAGGCAGGCACCTTACCTCCCTCTCCCCTTCCTTCCCCAGTTCTACCTTCCTAACAATGGAGTCCCCCACCAGGAGTTGTTCCCTGCAGGGTCCCTGCCACCCTCCTGTGGGTCTCCTTTGTGGAGGTTCCCAGCATCCTCCTTGGTCTCCACTGTGGGTGCCTCCATAGAGGAACCACACTTTGCCAGAATGGCATAGGAATTGTGGAGAGGTACAACTGAGGGATGGCTCTGTTCCACCACCCTCACCCTCCTGAGCCCACTGTGGTCCAACCGCTCCTCTTTCTTGGCAACCTCTGAGGCAACGGCAGTGGCACTGGTGGTCCCTGGATGGAAGAGGAGGTCCCACAATCCTGGCCAACTCAGCCTGGAGATGAGCAACCTCCTCCTCAGCCCAGAGAGATGCCTGCAGATGGGACAACACCGCATCCTCCAGAACATCTCCCGGAAGACTGCTGCTCCACAGCCACTGCACTGCACCACTCCAATCATGTCTTATTTCTGGCCCCTTAACTGTTTGCAATCCTTACTCTTTCCTCTGTTTTTTTTTCTCTCTCTCTCTCTCTCTCCTTACTTTCTGCCTGTGTGCCCTTTAAGCTCCTGATTGTCCTGTTCTGAGACAAGAATATCCTATATTTCTCAGTAGACCACTTACTTGTTCAGAGGCAGACCTCCAGCAGCTAGAGGGGGCCGGAGAGCTACTCTTGCCCTTCTAGGATGGTGGGTCCTTGGTGGTTCTGTGATCACTCACTTCCTGCCCTAAACAGGAAGTTCCTGTTGTCAGTCAAATCCTGTGCCTATAAAATAGAACCAGCTTTGGGTGGGGGTGGACGGAGGTAAGAGGGCAATATAGTCCCAGCAGAGAAGTTCAGTCACACAGTGTCCTTTTCTCCTGGTGTCTTCTGCCAAGCTATTAGCAGAATCTTTCTAGGGCAGTCTTTAAATGTAGCTTCCTTCTAGCTAAGCCACTCCCCTGCTTACCAGATCTTTCTACAAGTAATTTAAACCTCACAGCAGTTAAGTCCTTTCAGTCACCTGAGATTTACACCTAGATGACTTTTCAGTTACCCATTCAGTTCAGTTAACCCAAACACACATTTTTTTTTGTTTTGTATGTTAGTTTTTTTACCCTAAATTAAAGGTCCAAAAACAAAAGTTCTTCTACTTTAGTCCCAGCAGAGAAGTTCAGTCACACAACAGTCCTTTCTCCTGGTGCCTTCTGCCAAGCTATTAGCAGAATCTTTCTAAGGCAGTCTTTTTTTTTTTCTTTTACTTGTAGTTCACGCATTTTGTTCAGGCTCTAGACATACTGCCTTCAATGCTCCCACCTTTTTTCATCTCTACTTACCTGTTTCCCTGGTTCTTGCCTGCCACTCCCTTCCTACTCCACTAATTTCCCCTCTTGCTACAGAAAGTTTTGTAACCTGTACTCATGAACAGAGTGGGGTGTACCAAGTGGGGCAGCCAACCCAACTATAGAACACAGTCCAGGATCCACAGCGCTAGTCCTGCCAGTAATTGCCTAAAACTGTACTCTGACCAGTTTTTCAAAAGTATAGTCACTATTTGTCAAAATAACAAAAGATGGTTACAGAGTACCTCTAACATCACCTAGTGTACATCCAACCCCAGCGGTTCAGTGCCAGCCTTACTCAGGGCTGTGACCCCAGCCTCCCCTTCTATTCTCTCTCTTTTCAGCCCTCCCATGCTACCAAATGCTACCAAAAGCAAACCATTGTCCCTTTCCCATTTCTGGGGTAGTTCTTGTTAGGTTCTCCCTGTTTCTCCCCTCCCACTAGGGAATTCCCAACATCTGCCTCCCCCTCCTTCAGTTTAAATGGCAGTCTATGCAGACATCATATGTTTCTGTCCAAGCCCTTGTTCTCTCCCTAATGAAATGAAGTCCATCTCCCTTTAGTCTTCTATCCCAGAAGTTCCCCAGTCTCCCACAAATCTGTACCACTCTTACACCGCTCCTTTAACCAGCACTGACTGTCTCAATTTATCCCTGCCTTACTATTCTGTCCCCTCCCTCCTCCCTGTCCCACATTGGCAGCACCTCTGAAAAGGCCAGTGGGGCTACCAGCTACCTTCTCCTTCAGCTGCCCCCCCCACCTTCAGAAGTTAGATTTAAACTTCCTCCAGCCCTTGGTTTGCCAAGTTGTCTACACAAGAGTGTACGAGGATGTGTGGCACCTCTCCCAACCTGCTGATCATTCTCCTAATCCAGTGCACCTGGCAAGCACCTGATCTTCCCCCTCACTGACCCATCTCGACACACCATGCTCTCCACTCTCCTTACCATGGCGTGAAGTCCTCTACTATTAGTACTCTACTGACCGCCTTCTTAATTACCACTACCCTGCAGGCTACCTTCTCACTTACCACTACCCTGCAGGCTACCTTCTCATTTACCACTACCCTGTTGGGTCCTGCACTCCCTACCTGGTGGTCCTTCGTGACTGGCTTACAACCTCTGCTGGTGGAGTCCAGTAACTGCACCTACTCCAGGGCAGCAAAATGGTTTGGGGTCACTACTGAAGGACACCGCTTCATACCCACAAACTGCTCCCTTTTCCTCTTCCCACCACCCTCTATTCCCCATGGCCACTAGGCCTATATGGGAGGGCAGTCACGAGTGGTGTATCTGGAATCCAGTTCAGCTGTCTGCATGGCAGGAGTAGTTCTAGCCATGCTACCTGCAGCTGTGCATGGAGCTCCTCAAACTTCCACATGTAGGGAGAGTGACCAACTATCCAGAGCACTGCCCAAGTTTAATACATCACTAACCAAGGAGTACTTACCACTGAATGGAAGCAGTCACACCACCTTAGCCAGTCACCATCTGAGTGACAGAGTTTGCATGTCTACTGTTAAAACTGTTCTACAGTAGGCAGGTATTCACTCTGTTACTCAGATTTCGACCAGCCAAGGTGGTAAGTGGAGGGGCTGTGCCAGTCCCCATCACAGGGAGGGGGATATCGGCTGGGATAAGTGGGGCCATTAGGAAGAGGGACCTGAATGAGTGAGATGGGAAGGGGCATTTGGACTTGCAATCAGTGGGGAGGTGAAGTTTCAAGGCACCAGCAATCACTGGAATGAGGGTCTGTGTCATTGGACTGGCAATCGGGGGGGGGGACCACTACACTGATGGAGCAGTACACTGAAATGGCTGTAGAGTGTGAGGGAGGAGGGGACCACTAGACTACCAGGCAGCAGTATTAAACAGCTCTGTGGCGTCAGAAGGGGATCAGGGTGGGGAACCACTAGACTGCCAGGGAACAGAAACAGTTATAAGATCCGAATGGTGATTGAAGGGTGGGGACCAATACACTGCCAAGGAGCTGTGTATTAAATTGAATAGAAATAGGTGGGATGAAGGAACCGCAGGGTGGGGGAAAGAGACATGCACCACTATGCACTCCAGTAAGAGTTGGGTTTTGGAATCATTAAACAGTGCTCTCATTTGCATGGTTGCAGCAATATGTAAATACAAATTATATATATATATACATACATACATACATACACATACACACACACACACACATACACACACACACACACACACACACACACACACACACACACACACACACAGTATGTGCAATTCAGCTATCACTGTGCACCACTAAATATGGCCCCACTCTGTCCAGTCGCACTGTTCCAGCTTAGCATAGCACTAACACGTTTAGCACTGCGCTAACTTCCTGAAAATGGGGGCCAAAACATGGCATAGACATATCAATGCAGTGACATTAACAAGGTGACAGGGCTCCAGGATGCATTACTGTTGTACACTTATGGTACGATGCAGCTATTTCTAGCCCCCTGCCCTGTTCCAGTTAAGCTGATGATTATAGCTTTCAATTTGCTTGGGTATCAAGTCCAGCCTTTTGTGACAGTATGTAGAACCCCATTTGTTGCTCAACAGTTTTTTTTTTTGTTTTTTTTTTAGCAACATGTATAGAGAATAACCAACCCCTAACTGTACAGAACAAGCTGGTAATGCCACACTAAGTTAGTGTGGTGATAACCAATGGCAAGAGAGCAAATCTCAAGTTCTCCAGGGCGCTTATGATGTCACTACATTAACGAGGTATGGAGTATCAATGAGTTTGATTGTTGTATATAACATTACATAGATACATAGATACATAGACAGTGTCGGCAGATAAGGGCCTATGGCCCACCCAGTCTGCCCATTTGAGCTTGTAAGTTCAGTTAGTTTTCCTAGAAGTCTGTTGCCCCTTACCCCTGACCTCCAGAATTCCTTTAAGTCTATCCCATGCATTCTTAAATCCCGTGATTGTTTCAGCCCCCACCACTTTCTCTGGCAGGGTGTTCCACTTGTCCACCACCCGTTCTGTGAAGAAATTCATTCTCATGTTTCCTCTGAATCGTCCTCCCTCCAACTTCATCCCATACCCTCTAGTCCTGGAACATCTTTTTCGCTCAAAAATAGTGTTTTCCTGCACCCTGTTCCTCCCTGTCAGATACTTGTATGTCTCTATCATATCCCCTCTCTCCCTCCTCTCCTCCAGGGAGTACATGTTCAGTTTCTTCAACCTGTCTTCAAAGGACTTGTGATGCAATCCATGCACCATCTTTGTTGCCCTCCTCTAAACCTTCTCTACCCTGTCTATGTCCTTACGTAGGTATGGTCTCCAGAACTGTACACTGTACTCCAGGTGGGGCCTCACTAATGTCTTGATAGCGGGAATTATGACCTCCCTTTTCCTGCTGGTGATGCCCCTGCCTATACATCCCAGCATCCTCATTTGCTTTACCTGCTGCCTCACACTGTTTCTACCTTGAGGTCATCAGAGATGACAACCCCAAGATCCCTTTCCTGTTTGGTGCATGCTATATCCTCACCCTCAACTGATATATTGTGCCAGGGTTTTTGTGCCCCATATGCATTATCTTGCACTTCTTTGCATTGAATTTCAACTGCCAAACCCCTGACCATTCTTCAAGTTTCTGCAGGTCGCTTCTCATTCTGTCTACACCTCTGGTGTGTCTACTCTGTTACAGAGCTTTGTGTCATCAGCAAACAGTGAAATTCTGCCTTCTAGGTCCCATGCAATGTCACTGATGAAGATGTTGAATAGGACCGGTCCCAGCACTGATCCCTGTGGTACCCCACTGGTCACTCTTCCCTCTGTGGAGTGACAGCCATTTACCACCACCCTCTGTGTCCTGCCACCCAGCCAGTTACCTACCCACCACACTACTGTCCTGCCCACACCATATTCCCAGTTTGTAATAGTCTTCTATGGCACAGTGTCAAAGGCCTTGCTGAAGTCCAGATAGGCCATGTCCACTGCCCTCCCTGATCCACCTCCCTAGTCACCCAGTCAAAAATTCAATGAGGTTGGTCTGACATGACCTCCCTGGTGAAACCATGCTGCCTTGGGTCCTGTAGTCATTGACAACCAGATGTTCCACCAATCTCTCCTTCAGTAGTGCTTCCATGATCTTCCCCACTACCGAGGGTGAGGCTGACTGGTCTGTAGTTCCCTGCTTCCTCTTTGTTCCCACTTTGTATAAGGGGACTACATCTGCTGTCCTCCAGTCTTTGGGTACCTCCCCTGTTTCCAGTGATTGGCTAAACAGAATAGCCAGAGGTTCAGCCACCACCCTCTTAGTTCTTAAGGACCTGAAAATTCTATCTGGCCCCATTGCTTATCAACTCTTATTACTTCCAGTTCCTTCAGGACCTTTCTGTAAAGGACTTGTGTCCATTTCTGCACCATTCTCACCCCTTGTACCCCCTTCAGACCCATTACCCTCCTCTTCCTCAGTAAAGACTGAGCAGAAATACCTGTTCAATATGTCAGATTTACTGTTGTCATCCTCCATGGCCCCATCCTCCCCTTCAGTCTCACTATCTCCTCCTTTGTCTTTCTTTTTTCACTTATGTACCTGTAAAGGTTTTGTCCTCTACCCACTGATTTTGCAATGTGTTCTTCTCTGTCTGAGCTTTGGCTTCCTTTACTGACCTCCCTTTGCTTCTCCTGGTACTTCTCCCTATCCCTTCTGCTTGTGTCTTTTTGTATTGCCTGAATGCAATCTTTTGGCTTTCATTTTCTTTGTTACCCTTTGGAAAACCATAATGGTCTCCTCTTCCTTTTCCTCTTGCTAACCTGCTTAATGCATAATTCTGTTGTTCTTGTAATCCCCATTTTAAATACTGCCCACTGTTCCTCAACCCCGATTCCTGTCCCATTCCCCTTAATGCCTCTTTCAAGTATCTCCCATTTTCCCAAAGTCTGCCCCCCTAAAATCCAGGATACGTGTTTTTGTGTGGTTTGGTTCTGCTCTTTCTGTGATTTCAAACCACAATGACTGGTGGTCACTGTTTCCCAGGTGCTCCCCACTGTTACTCCCATCACACTGTCCCTCTTTGTGAGCACAAGGTCCAGTATTGCCTTCTGCCGTAGTTGGTTCCATGACTAGTTGCTTGAGGAAGGCAACCTGAAGGGAGTCCAGGATAAATCTGCTACTGGTTGATGCTGCTGCTGGGATGCTCCAGTCCACATCTGGAATACTGAAGTCTCCAACCAGTACTACCTCACCCTTGTCTGCCATCCTTTGGATGGCTAGCATCAGCTCCCTATCTGTTTCTTCCTCCTGGGCTGGTGGTCTATAGACCACACCTGTGCGGATGGCTGTCCCCATTGTCCTTTCCAGCTTAACCCACAGTATCTCTCCCCCATTTTGTTCCTCATGGATCTCTGTGGCCCTTATGTCATTTTTCACATACAGTGCCACTCCTCCTCCCTTCCTGCCTGCTCTGTCTCTTCTGAATATGTTGTAGCCAGGTATATTACAGTAAGCATGTTGCCCAAACTGAAAGGTTGGTGCCTTTTTTATTTTTAGTCTCCAAGTAGGTAATGCTTTGTGTATTTTATTTATTTATTTTTAACTTTTAATCATTCATTTTTGAAACCACCCACAACCTGTGAAGTAGTGCAGCTGTGTGAATGAGGGCAAATCAGCCCGCACTCCAGTGCATTGGTTTGGTTGGCTGGAGCGAGATGTTGATTACGGCAACTGAGAAAAGCCATAATTCACATTCTAAACCATGAATTCTTTTTTTTTTTTTAAATAAACTTAATTTTTATTAAACAACCAGCAGTGGTACACATGGAATTCATACTAGTACATACAGTAAATCTATTTCCTAACATGCCAAATTGTGAGTTTTAGGGTTTAGAAACAATGGGAAAATATGCTTAGTGTGCATTTTATAAACAAACCAAATACTTCCTGGGGAAAAAAATTGATACGCTAAAGCCCTCATAGTAAAAGCTGATACTGTTAAGTCTGCTTGAAGTGAAAGACTCCTTATGTCACAAGACACTAGACTGCAGCAGGAATTTCCCCACTATCATAAAATGAAACCTCTGATGGAGTGAAGTTTCAGCTAGGCAAGTTATGAGGATTTCAACATCGCATAGCACTCAGCAAAAATAAACTGGTGCACAAATAAGCAGTGGATAAAATCTTAAGGACAGTAGGAGACAATTCCTACAGAGACTGTTTTTCCACCCAGTCAGCAGTTGTTACCCAGAATACCTCTTGGTTTTATGAATGCATCCACATTACCCTGGACACTCCGCACTATGTCAGACTCCATCCTCCTCCTCCTCCTTTGACAGGGCATTTCACATCCTCATCACCCTGCTGGTGAAGATATTCTTCCTCAGATCGAACCTGATCCAACTGTTGAAATTTTAACTGCATGCCCCTAGTTTCGTCCATCTGCTCAGAATGTCAAGCTCCTCTCTAGCCCTTCCACCCTGCCCATGCGCAATCTGGTAAAAACTAATCATGAACCCCCCCTCAAAAAAAACAAACAAACAAACAAAAAAAAAACACTCCTATACTCCAGGGCATATAACTAACTCTGCTAACATTTCCCAATATTCCAGTCCTGTCATATGTAACCCCCTTACAAATGGAGGTTCCTGAAAAGTCTTCCTCGAGCTTGTCTAAATGCTCACTGCCAGGCTGGTGTCCTGCGTTTTTGCAGTTTAAATGTGATTGCCAGAGAGTGCCTATATAGCCTCTGTGTACTGTCTCTTTAAGAGCTGCCTGGGTTGCAATCAAAATTAATCTAAAAAGGGAGCTCTGTTAGAAGATGTACTTGTTTGCTGATCATTTGTTACAGCAGTAATAATACTGCAGTTTGTTCTAACCTACCTTCTTTACAGCATGGACAGTTCTGTGTTTCCATCATCTTGGTCCTGGACTGCTGAAATGGCCCAATCAGTACTGTTGGGACTCTAAAATGGAGCCTGTCTACAGGGGCTTAGTGGGGTCAAAACTTGTAGGAATTGTAGTTTTTGCATTTTGGTGCCGAAAATAACCTGGAGGGGGAGCCCTTATTGTGACTGACAGACAGATCAGCCACCTGAACTTTTGGGATTTTGGGGGAAGTCCCAAACAGCTTGCAATTTCGGTTAGATCCAAGTTGGGAAGTGAAGAAGTAACAGCTCAAGGCAGTTCGAGCAGCAATCTATATTGGATTTGCACAGGAGAACTGTGGAAAGGCCCAAGTTTTGGCCTGCATGCCTGCCTGCTATCCCTTAGAGAGAACGTATTCCTTTTTTTGGACTGAATCTGAACTTGGAGAGTGAAGTAAGCTACTGAATTGTGACCAGGCTCCTGCCTGAAGAAGACCGAAGATTTGCTGAATGCAAACAGCCTGTCAGTATCTCCAGCCATCTCAACTCCTGGATTGTGCAGAGACTCGCTAATTGCGACCAGAGAGCCTTTTGCCTGGTACAGTGGAATTTCCTTACATGTGAATGTGTTGTGCGCTTATAGTGGGTCGTGATTTGGTTCCCCGCTGTGGTTTGAATTGTGTTCTGCTTGCTGGAAGCTGCATCCAGCCCCACGGACTGAATCCAAAATCATCTCCATTGGGCCTGGGCCTTGCCACACTGGCCCAGCCAGACTACCCACTACACAGAGAAAGCCACTGACGAGAGACCTGCCTGGGGATCAGTCCCCTGCTCAACACCTGAACAGGAACGACGCCTCGGTGATTTGTGTGGGCCCCGCTTGTCCAGGCACTCCAGCTCAACAACCTGCAGTCTTGAGTTCATCCTGCCTGTGTCCAGTATTGGGTATCATGAGTAAACATCAGGGTAGCTCCCTGCAACAACAGCTAAATCTAAAGTGTTGTCATCTGATGGTCTGGTTGCTTTTTCTTTCATGAACTGAGCCCTCCGGCTCTGGATTACAAATAACATGTGTTGTGCATGTTGCTTTCTTCCATCACAGGGCCCCAACCAGCTGCAACATTCCTGGCTAGCCCATCGTCTCCCTACCTGGGTACCCAGAGGTGTGACTGTGTGAGGACTTAAAGCGCATACATAACTGTTCGACTAATACAGCCTTTAAGCCAATCAACCTGATTATGCCCCTTCTTTGTTCAAGTCTCCTGAATAAATCAGATCTGACTTTTTCTGCATTTAACCTGACTGTGGTTCTAGTTTGTGCCAAGAGTACTGTACTGTTGCTATTTGCTGTGCATAACCTTGTTTTACAGGGGGTCCCCAGGGCTGAGCCAGAGGAACCAGCCCAGGTGGTAAGTGCAAACAGTGTGGGTACTTGTATGGTGAAAATACAAAATCACACATGCCCCCACAATGCAAAGCATCATGGGCTGCATAAGCAAATCACCACAGAATGTTACGCTGGTCCAAGAGGTACTGTGAAAGTGATTATCGTATATTGCTTAGGCCACTTGAAGGGAAAAAAGGGGGTTGCAGTGTCCCGGAGGGCTGTGCCCAGGTTAGTTTGACCACTACCAACCCTGACCTCCGCTCCGCGTGGAGGCCCCCATTGCAGAACCTAGGCCCCTTAACCTGCTACTAGCCAAGCAGGCAGGGGTAGTAGCCTGTGGGATAGTGCCACCTACGGGTTACGCATACAACTGATGACTTGGGTAGGTGTCCACTGGCCTCTCTCCAGCACATTTACATCTCTTTTGATAGGAGGACCAAACCTGCACACAAGCTCAAGGTTTACAAGTTTATTGGAGGAGGGGCGTCATTACGGGCCCTAACCACTGATTTTGGTTACACCTACTGTCTGATATCCACCCCTGCTGGTGGTGTAATACAACTGGTGTACTATTTTAAGTAAATATAATGCTAAATGCATAAAACTAAGTAATGTGGGGTGTATAAGAGGTCTGGGTAACAAATATGAGTATATCTTCAATGGGGGGGGGGGAATTGGGGAGCAAACAGGCACCAAAGGGTTTTGGCTTACAAATGTCATTTTTCTAGGTACACCACTGGCTCTAAGTACAGACTCACGTAGGTCTTTAAAGGGTGCAATAACATCCCTGGGTCTTCTGATGCAGTTCTTTACATTACCCCAAGGACAGTCAGGTTTTCCTGTGCTCCATGGAATATAACCAAGTCTGGTAATATCTCCCAACATCCCAGTCCTCTCATACAACAACAGATGATTCTGGTAGCCATCCACTGAACTCGCTCTAGTACATTTACGTCTTTCTTTGGCTATGGCACCTGGGGAGATGTATGGGATGGCAGGTAGTTTGAAACAGCCGGTTCCATCAATGGAGGAGAAACTGCATCAAAGGGAATACTCGATGGAAACCCTGGGGAAATCGATCAAATACATGAGTGGATTCAGCGAGTTGATCGGAGGTTTGTCGCTTTGAATGCTAAGGTGGACTTCCTCCAGCGTGAGGTAAAAACAACAAGAGAGGACTTGAAAATGACCACGCAGCAGGTAAAAAACAACTCCAAGTCACTTCAGATCATAAAGTTACCTGCTTAGAAGCTACAATACAAGGTCTGGTAAAAATGAACTATGATGTCAATAGAAAGGTGGAGAGGCTTGAAAACCAGGTTTGCTATCAGAACTTAAAGGGGAAGTCTCCCATAGTTCCACAACAATGTTTTCCCAACTCCTTATGTGTAACTGTTGTGTGCCTCCTCCAGTTGCCAGCAGTCCTATTGCTGTCCAGATCAAGATTATAAATAAAACTATACAGCCCCCAAAAGTTATCAATGAGTTTGTCCTCCATTTTATCATCAGTGTTGCTGGAGGCTGATGTCATCAGAGCAACAGATAATGGTGCTGCACTAAATGCAGTTCCACCAGTAGACCAAACCCACAATGTTTGGTTCCCCAATTGAGTAATGGAGGAACCCTTTAAGTGTTGTGCACATCTTGAAGTGCAGGTCTAATAGGGACTAGGACCATGCGAGTGTGATGCAGCACTGATTTGAGGTATATACAGTATTCATATAAGGAAGTGCCTGTATGTGTTGTGTTACTGTTTCTGTTAGCAAAAACAGTTTACCCAGTAAATGACTCTGGGTACAACAAGAGTTTTAAGTGGTATTATGCAGCTGTTGTATTATGGTGTGTGTGTGTGTGTGTGTGTGTGTGTGTTACATTCTCCGTTTTGATTGACACCAGCAGTGAGAAACAATCTTGCAAATAGGCAGTCAGTGATTGGATGGCTGCTGTAAGGCAATAAGGAATTCAGCTTTGACAAGGAATAGGTAACCAGGAAAGCACAGGCACAAGCACTGGGGGACTCTGGTTCAAATCCTGCTAGAGTCCCTTACTCTCTAACCCTTAAGAAGTTCCCCTAACCTCCATAGAAACTGTGATGGCCCCACAGGTCCATGACTTTAAAAGTGCCCCCATTCCCATTATAAATCATTAGCAGTGATGTGAGAGCTACAGCACTTCACTTTCAAGGTACTAAGGATAAGCTGTGGCAGCCCCCCCCCCTTTGTAATGCCAGCATTTGAAGTAGGATGTCCCTCACAAATAAGATGCTACACCTCAGCTGTTGTAGGTAAAGAAACGAATCAGTCTCCGTGCTTGTAGTGCTCTGTATTTGCTTAGCTCACTCCTCCTATGTCATATGCATTCTGTGTCTTGGTATTTCCAGTCAGAAACTCAAATTTAAGGAGTATTTGAAATGTAAAACAATACACTTTATAAAGTAAATGATCTAGCTCTCCACTTTCAGGCTGCTGAAAGGGGATGTGTACAAGTCAGTCTTGCGTGATCTTTTGATAAACTGCCCAGGCTCATCTTGTAACGAATGTTCTCAAGGGTGTTCACCTGGTTCAATACAGAGTAACTGATTGGTTGGTTTATTGGTTGACTGACTGATTCAGTCTACTGCTTTCCACAACATGTTACAACTGTCTCACAGAGAGAAATGAGCAGTACACAGGAACAGCTTTTGTTTCCTGTGAATGCTATACTATTAGATGTATTATTTGCTCTACACATACAGTATTAAGGTTACAAGTACTACTCCTTGTGTGAGTTGCATGACAGAACTGCCTTAAGCCATGGCAAACAAACTAAAATCAGGCTAGACAGCATTGATACCCTTATGTTTTGTTCTGCACTGTTGCTGCAGTGACATCAAGGATTGGGAGGGGCTGTATTACAACTGACTCATTTGCATGTAAATGAAGGCTTGCTTGACATTTTACTACCTTGTGTCAGAGCCTCAAACTCTAGATACAGTATGTGCTGCAACAGAAGAAATGGCTGATCTCTTGACATATGTACAGTACTTGATGTAATGTATAATAAATATGTCAGATATATCCAAATCATACATATACAGGAGTCTTCTCCTTTGAGAATTGTTGGGCTGCCATTTAAACCAGATTCTGATTTTGAGAGCACAAGAGAGATGGTAAAAGACTTATTAGTTCAAGTGTACGACCTGCCAGCTGATAATTTACTTTCTATTACGAAAGTCTTTAAAGTACCAAAAAAAGATAAGAGGTATACTGTAGAAGAAGGACTGGCTAAAGCTGTAGAAACAGACCCTCAAGCTAAAATTACTGTATTCCTTGCTCTAGCGTTCAAATCTGATGGACACTTAATAATAATAATAATAATAATAATAATAATAAGGCTCTCTAGAGTTAAAGAGATACAATTACAAAGCACATTGTTTTTGTGTGTACCCAGATTTTGCATTTTCAACACAGCAGTGAAGAAGGAAATTATTGGCATTTAGACAGGATATCTTGGAACTTCGTGCTCAGTTTCAGCAGTTATCACCAGCTAACGTTCGAGTAATTTACAGAAATAAGCAGTATATCTTATTTGACCCAGATCAAGTGTCAGCCTTTCTATGTGCACAATACAAACAACAAAGTTCAGATGAAGAATCTCTAACAACATCTGAGAAAGAGATGAACCAGACTGCTGCAGATATGGAAGTTGCAGAGGATTTATAAATTAAAGATCTGAAAAAAAATATTTTATTTTCATGGATTTACCTGTAAAGGGGCTTAATCTGAGATGCAATGGGTTAAAGAATAACTATTTAGTAAAATATATGACCAGAATGAAATACAAATAAAGGCACATCTAGTTTATAAATATATGTATTTGAAATATTTGCAATTGGTTGTTCTTCTCCCAGATTGAATTGGACTAGTGTTAGAATATGTAAATACTGAAAGAAAAGTGTAATGTGCTTAACAGTTGCACTATGTTGATGAATGTGAAAGTTCTATATAAAAACCTAATAAAGACATTACTATGGAATACAACCAAGTCTGATAATATCTCCCAGTCCTATCGTACAACTACTGAGGATTCTGGTAGCCATCCACTGAACCCACTCTAGTACATTTACATCTTTCTTTAGATACGGGGACCAGATCTGCACACATTGCTCAGAACTGGCCAAATAAGCGAGATAATGCACTGTATTATCCAGTTAATGTTGAGGTAGATTACAAGCTGCACAGATATCCCCAACGGCTTATCCTGTTTGCATCAGAGGGCTTTCCACAGGTGACCCCTAGGATAAGTGCTGTAGTTAACTGGCCTAGTGGGGGGGTGATGAGTGGAGGGCTGTGCTGGTCGTCGTCATCTCACCATGGCACCATTGTTTTCGGGGGGGGGCAGATGGGATGGTCGGTGTCGCAAGGGAGGAGTGGGGGCCACTAGACGCCAGGGACATAATGATGTGCACTGCGGAGGGGGAAAGATGACTGTTAATGGCCACGTCTGCCTGTGCTGTGTGCCAGCATAGATACATAGACACTGTCTGCAGATAAGGGCCTATGGCCCACCCAGTCTGCCCACTTGAGCTTGTAAGTTCTCTTTATGTTTTCCTAGAAGTCTATTGCCCCTAACCCCCCTGACTTCCAGATTTCCCTTATGTCTATTCCATGCATTCTTAAATCCTGCGATTGTGTCAGCCCCCACCACTTCCTCTGCCAGGGTGTTCCACTTGTCCACCACCCGTTCTGTGAAGAAATTCTTCCTCACATTTCCTCTGAATCACCCTCCCTCCAACTTCATCCCACGTCCTCTAGTCCTGGAACATCTTTTTCACTGCAAAATAGTGTATTTCTGCACCCTGTTCCTCCCTGTAAGGTACTTGTATGTCTCTATCATATCCCCCCTCCAGGGTTTTAAATAATTGATTAGCAGTTTTTTTTTCTTGGGACAATACTAACTGTTCAGAAAGTATTTATATAGGTTTTCTAGAAGTGTTATGCTTGTTAAACACAGTGAGGTAGGTGCTATGCATTTTCACAATGTTTTAGCACTTTTATGAGCAAAATGCTAATCAATTTTTAGAGTTAAATAAAACCCTGCGCTCTCCCTCCTCTCTTCCAGGGAGTACATATTCAAGTCTTTCAATCTGTCCTCATGGGACTTGTGATGCAATCCCTGTACCATCTTTGTTGCCCTCCTCTGAACCTTCTCTACCCTGTCTATGTCCTTACATAGGTAAGGTCTTCAGAACTGCACACTGTACTTCAGGTGGGGCCTCACTAGTGTCTTGTACAGTGAAATTATGACCTCCCTTTTCCTGCTGGTGATGCCCCTGCCTATGCATCCCAGCATCCTATTTGCATTACCTGCTGCCTTGTCACACTGTTTCCCTACCTTGAGGTCATCAGAGATGATAACCCCAAGATCCCTTTCCTGCTTGGTACATGCTATATCCTCATCCCCCAACTGATATACTGTGCCAGGGTTTTTGTGCCCGGTATGCATTATCTTGCACTTCTTTGCATCGATTTTCAACTGCCAAACCCTTGACCATTCTTCAAGCTTCTGCAAGTCCCGCCTCATTCTGTCTATACTCTCTGGCATGTCCACTCTGTTACAGAGCTTCATGCCATCAGTGAACAGGGACATTCTGTCTTCTAGGTCTCACACAATGTCACTGATTAAGATGTTGAACAGGACCGGTCCCAGCACTGATCCCTGTGGTACCCCACTGGTCACTCTTCCCTCTGCAGAGTGACATTTACCACCACCCTCTGTGTCCTGCCACCCAGCCAGTTACCTACCCACCACACTACTGTCCTGCCCACACCCATATTCCCCAGTTTGTTTAATAGTCTTCTATGTGGCACAGTGTCAAAGACCTGCTGAAGTTCAGATAGGCCATGTGCACTGCCCTCCCCTGATCCACCTCCCTAGTCACGCAGTCAAAAAATTCAATGAGGTTGATCTGATATGACCTTCCCCTGGTGAAACCATGCTGCCTTGGGTCCTGCAGTCTGTTGGCAACAAGATGTTACATCAGTCTCTCCTTCAGTAGTGCTTCCATGATCTTCCCCACTACCGAGGTCAGGCCGACTGGTCTGTAGTTCCTCCACTTCCTTTTTGTTTCTGCTTTTGTATAAGGGGACGACATCGGCCGTCCTCCAGTCTTTGGGTACCTCCCCCATTTCCAGTGATCAGCTAAAAAGCATTGCCAGAGGTTCAACCACCACCTCTCTTAGTTCCTTTAGGACCCTGGGGTGCACCCCACCTGGCCCCATTGTTTTATCATGCATTATGCCACTCCCCATTCTGCACCTCTCAGCAGGTGACTGGTGGTGGATGGTCTGCCATAACAGGGCTCACTGGATTGCAGGAGGGGGGTGTTTATCGAAAGATGGCAGTGCTGGTGCCAGTACCGGTCCTGGACCAGCAGGTGGTTGCAGTCGGGCCAACTCCTGTGTCACCCTGATTCAGTCTGCCATGGCAGTCTTGGGGGTGGCACACGCAAGACATTTGGACAATGACACCTGGTACCTAGGGTCGACAATTGGCAGAGTGAGAGACCACTAGATATCAGGGACATGGGTGATGGGAATGGGGCCATTTCTAAATATCCGGTGGAGGGGGAGGAACCACTAGCATCCAGGAAAACATTACTCTACTGTCAGGCGGGTGATCAGGTTGGGGGAGTGATTGCTAGCCACCAGGGAAACATTTTTCAAATATCAGACTAGCGATGAGGTCGGGGGAGGGACCAATAAACACCAGGGAAACTTATTGTAATGTCCTTGGGCGGCGATCATGGTGGGGGGCAGTAGGCGATGGTGGTGGGGGGAGACAGTAGACACAAGGGGACCCAGGGCTGCCTCTGGGCAGGCGATGTTGAGTTCAGGCAGCATACATAAATGGAGCCCATAATGGGCATGCACTGGCCACCTAGCTCCTTGCATGCCCACTGGGTTCATTTACATAGCTGCCTTTTGTGAACTGGGAATAGCTCACCTGTGCTATTTTTTGCAGGGTCATACTCCTGGATGCATTTTTTTTTGGGGGGGGCGCTAGCAGTAGTGGGGTTACCGCTGCTTCGACCTAGCCCTATTCATAGTCAGATAGCGTAGTACACTATCTGACTTTGAATAGCAATTTTGGACACCTGGGCAAACGCAAAGTGCAACGCAAAATTTTGCGCTGTGCTTTGTGATTTTTGTTTTGTGAATCTAGGCCTTGATTTATGTCAGCCTTGTCATATTTGATAAGCATTCCTGTAAAATACTGACAGCCATTGATTGTCTCAGTTTAAATACTAAACAAGAGAACATGTGGTTGTCCGGTATTTAAAATTAATCAAAATAAAAGCCAGATCGATTTTCAGTCTTTTCAATCCGATTTCAAAACACATGGCCAGACTAGTACATAATCATTCCATTACTGTTTCTGTAGTTACAACTCATTTTCGACAGGCAAATTCAATATGATGCAATACAATCTTGGAACCACTTAAACAACAAGGTTAGATCATCGGACTCCTTGACTCTTTTCTGGGCTTATTTGAGTATGCTTCTTACTACCAGGGATAGGAAAACCAGTTCAAATACGTTCAGAACCTATGCTATTTTACTGTAGAAGAACCTCATCAGAACCTTTCTTCAAGATCCGCTAAGGTTCTTATCATGTTTAAAACATTAACGATTTATTTATTGTTTAAATTTGGCCCAGTGGAACCTTGCAGTCCCTTTTTCAGGGGCGACCCGGGTTTAGTTACAAGTACCTAGAGGGAGGGAAAAACAATGCAGACAGAATGTACAGTGTAGCAAGGCTTACATAGAGTGTGTGAACAAACATTACAGTACAGAGACTGACACAACCAAAGCTTCAGACATTTGTTAAGTACAGACCAATCGACAAATTGTGAAACCTATAAAGTGCTAAGGACAGTTCTACCACCAGACTGATGGACCCACCCGTCCATGGCCCACCGTGCTTTTGCAAGGATATCACCCTGCATTTGGTCCCTTGGCAGGACCCTAGGAGAGACAGAGGCACTGGGGCCCCTTCCCTAGGTGTGCTTTTAGCCCTTTCTTGAAGCCCTCAATGGTGGGGCTGTCTTGTATCTCTCTCGGGAGCTCATTCCAGAGTTTGGGGAGGGCAACCCTGAGTGACCGTTGACCTAGGGATGATCTGGCCCTGGGGATTTCTAGGAGTGTCTGACTGGTGGATCTGAGCTCTCGTCTCACTGTCTTAGGAACAAGCAGGTCCCCCTACCAAAGAGGGGCCCCAGGTTGCTGTAGCTTATAGTAATGATGAAGCACTGCATAATATACTCCCCCAGCAGGTCTTTATCCAAGAAGAAGACTGGCAGTGGTGGTGGAAAGACCCAAAAGGAGGCTGGAGGTATTCTAGTATCACTTTAGTTTGCTTTTAGAGTCTTTTCTATCCCTTTTCGGAGGGCGGGCAATGATGGCTACAACACTTTTTGTACTTCAGTAGTGTGGCAAGCTATCTCCCAGATATCGCAAAGATTAAGTGGCAACATTTTTACCTAGCCACCTTAGTACGTACTGCGGCAGATATTTTTAATCAACAAATCCTCTCTGTAATAAAATCACCATGATCCACTAATCAAATAGTTAAGAAAAAAAAAAAGATGTCCCTGGTTTACTAAGGAATTAAAGCAAGTGTTGAGGGACAGGGACATTCAATGGGCTCTAGCCAGAGAAACTCCAGTTGCCCCAGGACTGGATAGCATTTAGACAAAAAAGGAACTACTGTAATCCATACTGCCAAATCAGACTACTACCTAAACCTCCTTGAAACTAACAAAAATAACCGGTCTAAATTCTGGCAGACAATCAAGTCACTTGAGTGAGAAGCAGCTCCTTCCACACTACGATCAAGGTGAATGGTAAAATCATTACTGACAATCGACTCGTACTGGAAGAACTTTATTCACACTTTGCGTCTGTTGGATTGGCTTTTGATCATCTGATCCATCTCCTGCTGCTGCTGCTGCTGTGCTTCCACTAACAAACCTTAAGCAACCCCCACCAAATTCCAACACTTATCCACCCTTCTACTTTCAGACCATCACCTACAACCGGTAGAGGGTATGTTACTTAACCCTGATATCAGACTGGCTCCACCCTCAGAACGCGCCAGCCATGGTGTACCTGTCATTAGGGCACTAGTGGAAACAAATTCACTGATGGCTGTGCCCCTCCACCCCCCCTTAGCATTCCACCTGGGGTGAATTTCAGATTCTGGCACCTTAATGATGGGCACCCAAACGCCGATGCCCTGAATGCGTGCAGTGCACCAGAACACGGCCAGGGGCCCCGATAACCTGGAACCAATTTTATAAGAGCAGAAGCCCCAGTGTTAGCAGCACCCATAACAACAGCTATTCAACCTCTCTTTAACCAACCATGAAATCGCCACACTCTGGAAAACAGCTCACCTAATCCCACTCTTCTGAAATGGTGGTAAGTCCAAATCTAGTGACGATAGACCTATACTGATATTGCCTATCCTAGGTAAGTCTCTAGGGAAAAAAGTCAATGTACAGCTTCGGGACCATCTATCCAGCCATAATTTACTCACACTCTCCAAACCCGACTTCATGCCACTACATAAGGGAATTGGCAACAGAATTGGCAGGACCTATAACATCACTGTTTCAGAAATCTTTGGATAACAGGGAGGTGATTGAGGTTTGGCGAAAGGCAAATGTGATCCCTATTTTATAAAAAGGGATCTAGACAGGAGGTGGGCAACTATAGGCCTGTCAGCTTGACTACTGTACTGGGGAAAATGTTGGAATCTATTGTAAAGGATCAAATGGTGGAGTTTCAGGATTCAGTAGGGGGTTGGGACGACGCTCAGCATGGGTTTAAAAAGGGGTTATCATCCCAAACTAATCTATTGGAGTTTTATGAGCATGTGAGCAGAGCATTGGACGAGGGTGTCTCTGTGGATGTGGTGTTCTTGGATTTCTCAAAGGCGTTTGACAAGGTCCCACATGGTGAATTGATTGATGCTCTGATTGAACATAAAATACTGGGGTATATTACAACTTGGGTTAAGGCATGGCCGAGTGAGAGAAAGCAGAGGGTCTGTTTAAAGGGAGTTTACTCCGATTGGTTGGGAGTGGAGAGTGGAGTTCCCCAGGGATCTGTTCTGAGGCCCTGCTTGTTTAATATCTATATACACTCATTATCTGGAGGAGAGGATGTCTGGGAAACCAAATTTGCAGACGACACTAGAATTGGCATTACTATCAGAAATGGTGAGGTTGTGACAAAGTTGCAAAAAGCCTTATTCAAAATGGAAAGCTGGGCAAGGGATAAGAAGTTATCCTTTAACACCGGCAAATGTGTGGTGCTGCACTTTAAGAATAAAAATAATCAAGCTGACTACTTCTTAAATGGACAGAAATTGGGCAAAGTTGTGGAGAAAAGAGATTTGGAGGTTAAAGTAGCAAGTGATTTCAAGTTCCACCAGCATTGCAGTCAGGTTATAAAATCTGCTAGTAGTACTCTTATAAATGTCAAGAAACATATAAAGAGTAGGAAGAGGGAAGTGATTGTGCCTCTCTCTTCGGTGCACTGGTGAGGCCGCAGCTGGAGTATTGTGCACAGTTCTGGTCACCTGGTTACAGGTTGGAGAGGGTTCAGAGGAGGGCTACAGGTTAGTAGCGGATGTTAGTGACCAGGACTATGGGGATCGATTGGAGGACTTGGGGATGTTCACGTTGGAGTATAGGCGCCTGAGAGGGGATATGTGTATGGTGTATAATGCACGTAAAGATGCAAAGCTAAGGGTCAAATTGGGACTTACCCTGAGGGAACAGCGATATGACACTAGGTCACATTCATGGCAACTTAAGGGGCATAATTTTAAGACCACGAAGAGAAGGCACTAGTTTAGTGTTAGAGTTATTCCAGTATGGAATAATCTACCTGAGGAGGTAGTTACAAGTAAGACGACAGTTGAGTTCAAGAAGAAACTGGATAAGTATTGCAAAGCAAATAAAATAGGGGGGGGTTTCAAAATTAGAATTAACAAGCGAGCACAATGGACGTAAGTCTTCTTTGCTCTGAAATCACCTATGATACCTATGATAGCATGACTACTGCACTTATCAAAGTGACCGATGACTGGCTAACATCTCTTGATCAGAAACTTGTCACAACTGCTACCTACTTAGATCTCAGCAAAGCATTCAATTTAGTGGACCATCAAGTCCCGCTGATTAAGTTGCCTCATACTGTTAATGGTTAGCATGCCTTACCCTGGTTCAAAAAATTACCTAATGGGCAGATAACTCCTGAAGTCTGAAGACAAGCTGTCCTCATGTTCACGAACATTCAAATGTGTACCACAAGGATCTGTCCTTGGATCACTCTTTCTCACTATTTATGCAATGATCTGGGAGGTGATATTGGCAATGTAAAATTACAGTGCTGCACAGATGATACAGTAGTGTTTGTAACCAAACCCATCCTTAAAGAGCTAGTGTACTGCCTGGAAACTGCCTGCAATTAATTGTAACTTTCAGATGTAGTCAGCTATCACTTCTTATATCTCAAGTTTTTTTTATTTTCTGTTTGCTAATTAGAAGATTTTCAGCCTGGCAGTACTGGGCTGATGTGTAGAGCAGCACTCTGTCTGGAGGGGAAAAAAAAAGTCAGTTCTGTTCCTCCCACTACATCAGCACTGAGACCACACCGACTACGATATCACTACTAACCAATGAGAACCATTTCTCATTGTCCAGTTTCACTTTCACATGAAGCAGCAGAGACTGGCTCTCCCCGTTACTAGTGATGTCACAATTTCCTACATTTTGATTGGCAGCTTGTGAGAGTCACTGCTTAGGCTGCAATGACTGTGGTGCATCAAGGTGTTTGGTCTCTTTTTTTTTTTTGGCTAGTTTTCCATTAGCATGCTATACAGACCTGCCACTAAAAGGATTCTTGGTCTTTCTACACAAATCACTGTACTCAATTGTGGGCAATATAGCCTGCATTATCATTCTACTTCTAATCCTGGCAAAAATTATGGCTCATAAAGCACTGATCCATGCTAAGTCAGAAGTCATCCTAGCCTGGGAACCCACAATCATAGTTCCTGCTGCATCTTCATATTGCTTCCCTACTCTTAATCTGTCGGGTTTTCATTTTAATTCTCATCCCTCTCCTCTGGCCCTCCTCCCTTCGCCAATGTCTTTCCGTGCAATTCCCCTGCTAGCCTTGAACGGCCATGTCAGCATCTCCTATGCCCTGGCTAGATGTACCTCAATGGACTGAACACCACACAAGAACCCATATGAAAAGAACCCACTTCTACCTGATAACTGAGGAGGCAGTATAGTGCAGTGGTCTAAGGCTCTGAACTGCACATCTGGTGACATCCAGCAGATCAGACCTGGGTTTGAATCCAACAGCTTCCACTTGCATACTGTGTGACCCTGAGCAAGTCACTTAACCTCCTTGTGCTCCCAGGTCGCTCCCGTAAAAAAGCTTTCAGCTTAGTGTGCTATACCTGGTTAAACAACTAAAAAAAAAAAAAATGCCCTCAAGAAAATGTTTCTAATTCTCCTTTTCTGTTCAGGCAATGTTGAACTAAATCTAGGTCCCCCAACTCAAATCACTTCTCCATCGGAGTTTGCAGCTGCTCCTGGGATGAAACTGATGATGGCCAATATTCTAAGCCTGCTCAAAAAAACTTGATCTTTAAGTTTGGGCAGCCCACACTGACCCAGATCTGATTATAATTACCAAGTCATGGCTAAGAAAGACCAATACTGATCCTCAAATTACTATACTGGGCTTCAAGCTCTTTAGGGCAGATAGGGATCTGGGGGGGTTGTATATGCCAAATCAAAATTTGATGTTAGCAGCATTTCCTGTAAAACTAAGCCCAAGGAATACGAGATTGTGTCGCTTAAACTTCACCTTCCATCCTCAGAGTGCATCACAATCATTGGTGGCTGTAGACCCCCATCAGGAGGCACAGAAACTCTTAACGTGTTGAAATCCATAACTTTGGCTGCTAACACGGAAACAATAATCTTAGGGGACTTCAATATGGATTGGCTCACTGCTAAATCCCACTCCCTAAAAGTCATCTGTGATTGGCTGGGTCTTACACAGATAGTAACTGAACCCACAAGAATCAATGCTTCTAACTCTGCTAACAGCTCATTCTTAGATGTCATCTTAACTTCGCATCCCCATAAAATATCACATTCTGCAGTTTTCCATAACGACATGAGCGACCACGGTATCGTTGTATGTACAAGATTCCAATCTAAAACCCAGCAGCACCCTAAATTCAGAATCAAATGCTCGTTCTGTAAATTCAACTCAGTAAACTTCCTAACCGATCTAGCTATGATCAGGTGGCAAGACCTATATCTTGCCAAATCTGCTAATGCCGCCGTCTCTGTCCTAAATGACAACCTCACCACCTAATTAACAAGCATGCTCCTCTTATTAAAATGAGGGTGCGGAAAATCTCGCATCCGTGGTTCACCCAAGAGCTCAAAACTGCACTTACCAATAGAGACAAGCTATGGGCTAGGGCCAGGCATACAAAGGACCCGGCAGACTGGCAGGCGTTTAGAACTGCCAGAAATGCCTGTGTTAAAAGTGTACATGCTACTAAAGCAAACTTCTACATCTCCACTCTGGAACAGGCCAAAGGGAATTCCCAAAAAATCTGGAAGACACTGAGATCCATTGAAGGCCATCCTGCTGTTTCCTCCCTTCCCACCAAGATTCTGGCCAAGGACAGGATGGTTGAAAATAAACTGCAAATCCTCAAAGAACGTAACCTTCACTTTGCCACTGCTGGGTTGGCATTCGACTCCTCCCCATATGGTAGCCGAGTGAATAGCAACACTAGCACAGATACTACACATGCTACTCCACCTCAACCCTTCCAGTTGTGCCTATTTAGCTACAAAGAAGTTGAAGACAAAATTCTTAGCCTTGACACCAAGAAAAGTGCAGGGGATGATGGCCTTGAAACATTTTTCTTGTGGTTAGGCTATGCCCAGCTCACAGCCCCCATCCCTCACATCTTCAACCTCTCTATTAGCACAGCCACTGTTGCATCCTGCTGGAAATCTGCCCATACTCTTCCTCTCTTCAAATCAGGAGATCCTTGTGACTTAAACAACTACCGTCCTATCTCTATCTTGCCCGTTCTCTCCAAAGTGCTGGAAAAACTTATATACAACCAACTAAAAATGACCTCAAGCGCACTACTCCCTAACCGCCCAATCTGGCTTCAGGTCAAGCACAGCACCATCTCAGCCTTAGCTAAAGTCTTTAATGACTGGATCCATGCTATGGACACCAAGAAGGTTACTGGTGCAGTCTTTCTAGACCTCAGTAAGGCCTTCGACACTGTAGACCATCACCTCCTAATCGCCTGTCTTGCCTACGTAAGTGCCACTCCACTTACCTTACAGTGGTTTAACAGCTATCTCACGGGAAGGATACAAAAAGTCAAAGCTGATGGCCTATCTGCCCCCTTTCCAATTGCCAAAGAAGTCCCTCAAGGCTCCATCCTAGGACCAATCCTATTTTCCCTGTACATCAACAACCTTGACTCCCACATAAAGAACTCTAGCATACATTTCTTTGCGGATGATACGGTTTTGTACACATCAGGCTCGTCCTTAACTGAAGTCAGGGAAGCACTCCAAGCTGACTTTATCCAGTTAGAAAGCAACCTTATCAATGCCAAGCTTCTCTTAAATGCCAAAAAAAACAAGACAATGATTTTCTCAAGACTCGCCTTGTCTGGTGCCCTACCTACCCCACCTAAAAACTTCATAGTTACCTCCCTAGGTGAACCCTTAGAAGTCGTACCTAAATTTAAATACCTAGGTATGTGGATAGACAACAAGCTTTCCTTCAACGACCACTGAGGATCTATCAAAGAGGCTTAAAACACGCTTGAGTTTCTTCTTCAGAAATAGGACCCTCTTTTCTCTTGCGACCCACCAAAGACTTGTCCAAGCAACATTCCTTCCCTTGCTTGACTATGGAGACATTATCTTTATCTTCTCCCCAACCTTGAGCCTATCTAAACTGGACATACTCTATCACCGTGCTCTTCACTTCATTACTAACTCTGCATACTGGACCCACCACTGTGATCTTTATGCAACAGTTAGGTGGACCTCTCTTGCCACCAGACGCCTCCTGCATGCTGGCATTTAGACCCTCAAATTACTACTCCACAAACTGCCTGTCTATTTAATGTCTCTCATACACATCTCGCATAGTGCCTATTCCCTAAGGAAATCCAACCTTATCCTACTAGATGTTCCCAGGACACATACCACAGCTGGCCAAAGAGCTGTCTCATACACCCTCCCAAACATTTGGAACCAACTACAAGCCATACTGAAGCTAACCAGCATTGTATCAATTAACTCCTACAAAACACTAGCTATCTCTAAACTAAAAGACATATGTAGGTGCTACTAGGCCCCCAACACCAAGTCAACTTCCTAGGTACCAACTGGCCCTGTACTTATTAAGCTGAAATGTGTTGCATAATTTAGGGCAAGGTTAAAGCTGGAATATACTGCATGAATAGCATAAATACTTCTATTGTGTATACCTCTTGTATTATATATTTTTTTTCTTTGTTGTTTTACATTTTATATCTCCTGTCTATGTAATTGTGAACTGCATGTGTATGTGCCTCAAGACCTCTTTGTGAATCAGCTTGCTCAACGGAGTCTTTCCTGCAATAAACTTGACGATGTAGCGGGAGGAACAGAACTTACTTTTTTTTTTCCTCCAGGCAGAGTGCTGCTCCACACATCACCCCAGTACTGCCAGCTGGAAAATCTTGTGATTACCAAACAGAAAATTTAAAAAAAGTACTTCAGATATTGGAAGTGATAGCTGACTGTATCTGAAAATCACTATTAATTCCAAGCAGTACACTAGCTCTTTAAAGAAGCTTTACATGAGCTACAGTCTGCCTTTAATACTCTCCAAATGAAACAATGCGCTTCCAGGCTCCTCCTCAATGCCGAAAAAATCAAAGTATATGATTTTTGCCCCCAACATTAACCAGTCGAATGACCCTCCCACCCCTGGCATCCTTGCACTACTAAGTGAGAGACCGAAACTAGTATAAACTTTCAAATACCTAGGAATATGGCTAGATAATGAACCATCTTTCCGTAGCCCTATTGACAGCCTATGTAAAAAAACATAGGCCTAGGCTGGGTTTCTACTACAGAAATAAACTCAGCTTACCCCTCAATGCCCGCAGAATCTTCGTCAGAGCTACATTCCTACCACTGCTCGACTATGGTGAATATATAGAGGTACGGCTGCCGGTCAACTTGCAAAACTGGATGTACTGTATCATAGGGCACCTAAGATTTATTACTAGGCTGCCAGCAAGAACCCATCACTGCATCCTCTATGCATCCAGTGTCTGGCTTTCCCACACCAATAGGCACCTGAAAGACCTATATGTGTGGACTTTAAATCTATTCGACACAATGTACCATAATATATTGCTGATCTGTTACATAGAGCCAGTAGCCAATATAATCTGAGAACAGGCAACCATATTTTGCTCAAAACAGCAAGATTTGCATCCAAATATTGGAAACAGCCTTCAGACGGCTACTGGAACAAACTGCAGGCCTCCCTAAAACTGAACTCTGTTGTTAGTTTATGTACCTACCTTCAAAGCTATAACTGACCCTTACTGTTCTGATAACTGTATCTGTTCTTAAGATTTGCTACTATAGCACTACCGATTGCTTGCAAGTGCTGCTTTAAGTTGTCTCAGTTGTCCCAAATATAATCAGCACTGCTCTTATGCCATGTCCTGCATTCTGTTTTTGTTTCTGTTCTGTCCCTCATTTTTTTATTCTCTGCTGAATGTATACTGTCGTAATTTATAATATTCCTTACTTTGTATACTTGTTACCACTCTGATTTTTTTCCCCTGTACTGTCCTAACCAGGACCTCCTTGCAAATGAGCTTCCCTAATGGAGCATTCCTGGTAAACCAAATTAAATGAAATCTGAAAAGTTCTGATAAGGCCCAGATGACTATCAGAATGTTTAAGAACCTTGTGTGTTCAAAGCACCTGCAGTCTATGAATCAGGTGTCATGGCGGACAGGAAACAGTATGCAGACGGGAATACCATCATGGACGGGAACTCCATCAGTGCCATAAGTTTGGCAAAGGGATAAGTAATTTCTGCTGGGGGCTTTGCCCCTGCACCACCACGTAAAATAAATATAATCACCTCCACAGTCGCACATTTTTGAAGGAAAAAAAAATTATACCGGCAGACATTCCTCTTTTCAGGGATGACTGCATAGCTTTGAGTTGATTCAGTAATTTGTTGTAGGTGGGAGGGTTCGAACCCAGGTCAGCTAGACATAACCCAGCTCTTTCAAAGTCTGTTGCTCTAGCCAGTATGCTACAGGGGCAGGGACGCTGGACTACACGCCATGTATCTGCTTTCTAGTTTCCCACGCTTACGTTTCAGGAACACAGTACTGACTGTATTCCTGTCTGCGACGGTATTCCCATTAACCATACTGTTTCCTGCCCGTCATGACACCTGAGTAATAAACTGTACGTGAGACCTCCCCCCCAGATTCATAGTATGCTCTCAGGTACTGGTGTTTCTCATTTGAAAGAGATGCCTCTCCTGCACCCATAGATGCCGACTCCATGAGTGCTGGAGCACTCAAGCACCCACAAAATTAACTTAAGTACCCTCAATGTTATTTATTTATTTGCTTTTGGTAACCGGGTAAGTGCACTAGGCATAAGGATGCCTATTTTCAGGCACAACCCGAGAGAATACATTTTAGAAATACAAAATCGTACATGTGTCGCGGCACATGAAGCAGTACAGTACATAGTCAAGTCAAAACTTCAGGTATGGGGAGACAAATTTAGCAACGAACACGAGTGGGTTTAAACAGTATGATGAAATTTCAGAACAGTATGACAGGTAACACAATAAATAAGAACATAAGTATTGCAATGGGGGCATACATAGAGAACAATATATAAAGTCACAATGAGGTGGTTGAAAAGGGAGGCGAGGAAGGGAGGGTGATAGAAGGGGGGGAGAGAGAGAGAAAAGAGGGAGTGGGAGCGGGAGAGATATAGAGAGAAAATAAGAGAACGAGAGAGAGAGAAAATAGAGAGAAGGAGGGAGAGGACCTAAAGGAGGGTGTTAAGAGAGGTGGGGAAGAGAATACCAGAGAAGAAGATCGAAACAGTGCAGGGGAAGAGGAATGGAGCTAAGGTGGATTAAAACAAGTGCAGGAGTTGATATAGCGAAGGTGCTCTTTGTGAAGTTTCTTAAAAGTGGCATGGGTGGTTGCTTGTCGAATAGCTTGGGGTATGGAATTCCAGTATTTTGGAGCCACGTGAGAAAAGGCGCGTGAACCCATATTAGTTCTGTTTCTGGGAATGTGATAAAGGGCTTGGTCAGCCTGCAAAAAAGGACTACCAAGGAAACTGGCCATAGGAAACATATCACCTACTGGCAGTCAGCACCCACAAAGGTTCATAAAAGTTGGCACCCCTGCCTGCACCCCATTTGCCCCTGTGAGGTACTTGTAAGGCTCTATCATGTTCCTGCTCACTCTCTTCTCTTCCAGGGTGTGTACCTTGAGATCTCCCAGTCTCACCTGGTAGGGCTTTTGGTGCAACCTCTGCATCATTTTAGCTGCCCTCCTCAGGGCTACCTCCACCCTGTCTCTGTCCTTTCTGAGATGCGGCCTCCAGAACTGGACAAAATACTCCAAGTGGGGTCTCTCACCACCTCCCTCCCTCCTGCTGGAAATACTTCTCCCTGTGCATCCCACTGGCCATATCCACCGCTCTGTCACACTGCATGCCACTCTGAAGTCATGAGATAGGATAACCCCAATGCCTGGCCTGTACCTGCTCAGTGACTGTCGTTACTTACCCCATCCTATGCATGCATACCTTAACATGTTGTCAGTACAAATAGGTTGTTGGCCCTTACCTGTATAAAAATAACTTATGTTAATACTGTGGGAAGGCCTGTCTATTCTCTCTAGTTTTGCCAGATCCTGAATATTGCTCAGTGGCACAGCAGCTCTTTGTGGAAAAGTTTCTATGCACCTGTTTTCCCTACATTGTAGTAATATATTTCCTCATATTAGGCTTCCACGGATTAGGCGTGGCGGAGGTTCTATGCTCTCCGTCGCATCGCTTCAAAAAGTGACGAAGCCAAGCAATTACATATACATAATATATATAACAAAATCTACACAGCAGTTTGACAAAGAAACAGTAACACACCTTCCGTAGTTAGATATGCCATTCCACTGAACCCTGGGAATAGAAGAGTTAAATGCAGGTAATAACAATTCATCAATCCGGTTTGCTACTGCAACACTAACCTTGTATTTCCCTTATAGTATTCTGCCGGGACAGAATGACAAAAAAATCGATGTAGTCCCACTTCTTCGACTCTCCCCCTGCCAGAGTCCAAGTAAGGCAGAGGCAATGAGTAGGTACAGACTCACTATCGGTTTGATCCAGTTCCCCGCGACGGATTACTGGCGAGCTGGACTCCCGGGGCGCCTCATGTCGTTATGTCTCCGCTCCAGTAAAGAGATCGGGGAGGGGTGCGCTGGGCGTGGAGTGGGAACAAGGGAGGAGGAGGAGCAGCAGCAGCCCCAGGTACAGCTACCAACCAGGCTCTTCCACCAGCACGCTTTCCAACCTTGGCTTGGGTTCGGTAGCACTTCCCGACGAAGCCTTCTGGGGTTTTTGATTTGTAAGGATGCCAGTTTCAGCTAAAAGGGTTAAAAACGACTCCCCTGCTGCCCTAGGGGCTTTTTGACGGTGCAGTTCAGAATCGGATCCCGAGGTGTCCGTGAGAGCACTGGTGCTGGGGAGTACAGGTTGAGCAACATACCTGAGCTAGGAGTCCTTAACTCCTCCGCTGCTGGGTCCCCATACACGTTACGGAGTTGTACAAATCGGCCACAGTGCTAAAGGGGCCGTTCGTTGCAAAGTGTGTTTACCATACTTCCGTATTTAATTCTGCACGTTACACAGTGTATGGCACACCTCTCGAGTCAGGTGTCCCTCATTACGCCCCTTAAAATTGCTCTGTCCCTCATGGAAAAGGTGCTGCCCACACAGAGAATGTGCTGTAAATTCAGATTTTAAAGCAGAAATTCTTAATATTCTAAAATACTAAATCCAAAAGAAACTTTGTACAAGTAAACACTATGGTTTTCACAGAGTGCTGAGCTTCTATCTCCATGTTGGAGGATGTGTCCGTCATTTTGAGGGTCTGTGTCCCTCATTTTGAGTGTCCAAAAACGTGCATGTCCCTCATTTCAGCAATAAAAGGTTGAGAGGCATGCTCTCAACCTTTTGTCACTGAAATGAGGGACATGGACATTTTTGGACACTCAAAATGAGGGACACAGACCCTCAAAATGAGGGACATATCCTCAAACATGAAGATACAAGCTCAGCACTCTGTGAAAACCATAATGTTTACTTGTACAAAGTTTCTTTTGGATTTAGTATTTTAGAATATTAAGAGTTTATGGTTTAAAGTTTGAATTTACAGCACATTCTCTGTGTGGGCAGCACCTTTCCCTTGAGGGATGGATGAGGGACAGAGCAATTTTAAGGGGCGTAATGAGGGACACTTGAAAGGTATAAGTGTATGTAGTAACGCGATATGCTGTTACGAATTCACATCCTGAACAATTCTAGTACCCTGTGTTGACTCTAGGTTTATTGATTGATGGCACTGTTGCTTGCATAATTGTTTCTTACTCAACGTTCTCTCTGTGCCACTTATTTGTATTGCACAATCACTTATACTCACTGGGCTGGATATTCAAACTGTGCCATTCTGTGGTGCAAGCCCTTGCGCTGCTCAAAAAAGTTGCGCTGGGGTGTGGCCGGGGCGATATTCAATGGAGTGGCGCTATTGAGCAACTCCTTTGAATATCGCCCCCCAGCCACAGCCACTGTGCATGGCGCAGTGGAACTTGCGCCACCGCAAGTGGTCAGAGTGGAGCATGCAAGATGCGGTGGCGCAAGTTCCATTGCGCCATGTGCAAATTTCCGATATTCAAAAGGTTTAATTCAATTCAATTCAGCTTTATTTTTAAAAGGTGCTTTTTCTTAAAACCAAAGCGCCTGTACATTTTGAACAATAAATACAATAAAATTAAAACTAAAATAAATCATTAAAAGCTATGCTAAAAAGGTGGGTCTTCAAAGCTCCTTTAAAACTAAGGACGGTCGGGCAATTTCGCACCTGACGAGGTAGAGAAATTCCATAGGGTCGGTGCCATAAAACTAAATGATCTAGCACCTGATGTTTTCAAACGGACCCTAGGAATCTCTAGCAATCCCTCGTCAGTGGATTGGAGGGGGCAGGAGGGACAGTAGGGGCAAAGGAGTTCTTTCAGGTAAGTAGGTCCCAGGTCATGTAGGGCTTTATAGGTCAGCAAACCGACCTTGAAGGTGATTCGCCAAGCCACTGGCAGCCAGTGCAGTCCACGAAGCACAGGCATTATATGGCTGGATCTAGAAGATCCAGTCAACAGCCTGGTTGCCGCATTCTGCACTAGCTGCAGACGGCGAAGTTCAACCCCCGATAGCCCTAGGTATAGGGAGTTACAGTAGTCAAGACGGGAGGTAACGAAGGCATGGATCAACGTTGAAAGGTCCTCTGGAGGAACCAGGTGCTTCACTCTGGCAATATTCCTCAGATGGAAAAAGGAAGTTTTGACCACCGCTGACACCTGAGATTTAAGCGTCAGATGGTCGTCAATTATTACGGCAAGATTCCGCACCTGATCTGAGGTTGCCAACTGAACACCTCCAAGCCATAATCCTGAGGGTGATCCATCCGGCAAACCTGCCTCACATCGGCCTTTGTCCACGACCAACACCTCAGTTTTCTCTGGGTTTAACCTCAGCCAACTCCCATTCATCCAGTCTTGAATTTCTGCAAGGCAGTTATTAAATACCGACAAGGCAGCATCCTGGCCGGGCACAAAAGACATATACAGCTGGGTATCATCCGCATAGCAGTGAAAACCCAGACCGTATTGTCTAATAATCGCCTAACGGCAGCATATACACCGAAACAACATGGGTGCTTAAGATAGAACCTCTCGGTACCCGTGAGGATAGGGAGACCAATGCCAAGGAAAAAATTCCTGACACCACTCTCTGAGTCCTACCCTCGAGGTAAGATCGAAACCATCTGAGGACCGTACCAGATAGTCCACAGACAGACCGCAAACGTTCTAACAGCACACCATGGTCAACGGTGTCAAACGCTGCAGAGAGATCAAGTAATACTAAGATGGATCGAGTCCTACAATCTCTCGCTATTAGGAGGTCATTTAGTACCCGAACCAGTGCTGTCTCGGTACTATGCCTTTTCCTAAATCCAGATTGGAGAGAATCGTAGATATTGTTGTTGGTCAGATGATCTTCCAACTGTACTGCGACCACTTTCTCAATAACTTTACCCACAAAGGGTAAGTTAGAGATTGGCCTGTAATTTGCTAGACAATCTGGATCTAAGGAGGACTTCTTTAATAGAGGCTTAACTACAGTTTCTTTAGGGATCCGGAAAGATCCCTCTCCAAAGACTTCAGATTATCAAAGCCAGGACTTGGCTGATTTTATCCACATAACCCATTAAAAGGCGTAGGCCAGGATCCACATCACAGGTAGTCGTCGATCGTCAATGATCATCACAACATCATCGATTATGGGAAGGCTGAAGTCAGACCATCTAAACTGGGTGTATGACATCTCCTGCCGACCACCATCATTCCCATTGGGAGGAAGAGTGGATATCCGATCTGATTCTGACAACCTTATCTGCAAAGAAGAGAGCAAGTTCCTCACACCATTCTTGAGATAAGGCTCTTCTGGGCTGTAGACAGACTGGATTGAACAGTCTGTCCACAGTCCGAAAGAGCTGAGCTGGTCTATTCTGTGCAGCCGCTGTTTCTCTGGACAGGAATTCTGCCTTCTTCAGAGATTACGGATTGATAGATCACATAATGGTCCACCAAACTAAGCCTGTCATCATCAAGACCGACTTCTGCCAACGCCTCCAGCTCTTCGGCCCAACCCTCCTCAACTCGCCATGGTCTCATCAAACCAGGAGACCTGGGGTAGAAGTGAGAGGATGAACATGAACTGGTGTAATGGAATCCAGGGCCCCTGTCACTGCTTCATTATAAGCATGTACCAGGTCACCTGGATCCAAGCAATCTGTCGGTAGGCTTGATAGGTCCAACACCGCCATCAGGTCATCTGGGGAAACACCCCTCAAAGGGTGGTATCGGACCATCTCCAAAGGGGCTGACCTAACAAGGGCGGCCTTAAAACTGAACCTAATGGCGTGATGATCAGACCATCCAACCGGTTCCACCACCAGGTCGGATATCCCCATCCCCAAAAGGCACACCAGGTCCAATGAGTGTCCACCAATATGGGTCGAGGAGGAAACAAACTGTGTGAAGCCCAATGATATCATCAACTGGAGGAAGTCTTGACCAAATCGAGAGAGTTCATCATCGACCCAAGCATTGAAGTCCCCCAGAACCAACCATCTGGGGGACCCCAACGTCAGGTCGACAATGAAGTCTGCGACTTCCTGCAGGAAGGCATTCTCGTCACCTGGTGAACGGTATACAAGAAGTATCCTGCACCCCACACCCTCGCCCAAAATACACTCAAAGGATCTGGTGACTCCCATCGGTACCTCCACCAGGCCCAGTTCTGACTTAAAGCATATAGCAACACCCCCGCCCCTACGATCCTGCCTCGGCCGGTGTATCACCGAGTACCCAGCTGGAACTGCTGCGGCTAAAACAGGCCTAGCATTTTCATCCAGCCAAGTCTTGGTGATGCATGCCAGATCAGATGACCCAACAAGATCGGCTATCACAGCCGTCTTGTTTTTAATAGACCTGGCATTGCATAACACCGCCCGAGTAGGATAAGCCTCCGATAATGACCGCCCTACCTGCTGACCCTGATCAGAACCCTTGGGTATGGACACAAGACAGGGAGAACCCCTCTCCTGTGCCCATTTCGCCCCAGGGCATCTCCTTGACCCCACTATCCCTATCCGCCCGCTCCTTTCCATTCCCCCCCCAGGCCCAGCACCACCCCTCCTCCTCCCTCTCACAATCCCCAGAGCCCTACACTTTCTGTAAACTCCCGGAGACAAAGGAGGACAAGAAAAAGGACGGAGGTCCCTGAGCATAGCGGGGGAATAATACCCGACCATCTTATTATCTTTCCAGCACATAAATCACACCACAATTAATAGTAATAAATTCTACTCAACTTATAAATCAAAAGTACAAATAAAAACTAAAAATCCAACACACAAACAAAAATCTATTAGTGAATTTAGTGCTGACAAATTATTAAAAACATATTATTATCTACCCCACCTACAGTGCTCTCACCACTGCGGGAAGAGGAGCTTACCACCTAAAGCACAAAAAAAAAAATTAGCCAATCACTTTAATACTCATTAATAAGTACCCTCATTTTACCCAAAACAAAGTTCAAGGTCTTTTTTATATGTCCACACTTCTGTGCTCTCACCACTTAGTATGGCTCCAACATTTATCCGTCTCCTCTCACGAGACAGATAGTTGTGAATGAACTTGGATATAATTAAATTTCCTAGCAGTCACCCAGTAATCAAAACACTGTAGCTGCAACAAAATAATTCGGGGATACTTCACCAAAATTCAAGCAATCCACGCCAGTCCATATAGATCCAGATATAAACGAAGTGTTCAAAAATATTCAAAATTCACAGTAGCCAGAGTCCTAAAGGCAGCAAACGAACAGACACCACAAGCAACTCCATCATAGGTTCCAGCTCCACCTAACCCTCGCTACGATGAGGCAGGCATAACTACCCTCCGATAGTACCCCCGCCTCACCTAGGGAGAAAAGCAAACCCCACCGCCCTCCGGAGGCAGGAAAACCAATCCCCCCATCTGGGTCAGGGAGCCAAAACCTCCAATTATGTGGACCAGAACATCACCAGTCTTACTGCTGTTATTTGCCTTCCACTTCCTTATTCCATTGGTACCACACACATAGAAAACCGATGACGTCTTTCCTATAGTCCGGCGAAAATTATATCCCCAAATAGAAACTACAATTCAGTCACTGGGTTCCAGAAAAGGGAAAACGCCAACAAACCTCCACCAATATCCTGAGGGAATATCTTCAAGAAATCTTCAAAGTATCTTCAAGGAACATCTCAGCAGGTTCGCAATTTTCACAATTTCACTTGATATAATAGCTATCGCTCTAATTCAAGCAGGCGCTGCAATCCTAGGGTACAAACAATTACCCCAGTAACATCGGGACCGCGACTGTCTCACACTGGCAAGAGTCGCCTAACAGTCTTGAAATCAGCCACCACAGCAGCCGACTCTCACTAATAATACTAAAAAATTAGGCAGTCAAAGCCACCTCAGTCCCACACACAGTTCTCCAAAGCACCCTACAACCGTGCCGATTGATAACGCCAATGGAAAAATTCGATCCTTGCTGATCTCGAATCTCAGCTAAAAGATAACAGCTCAGCCCCAGCGTTCCCAATACATTTGAAACAGATAAAAGCAAAATAAATAAACTAAACAAAATAAAATAAGCTAAACGAAGTAAAATAAAACTAAAACGAAGTTTAAGACAAAGCTCAATCAAAACGAAAACAGAGCTAAAACGAAGGCTGACCCAGCATGGCCGCCATTATCTTCTGCTATAAGGTGACATGCAAATGGGGCCATAATTCATGCAAGGCACGGGGGGGCCATTTGCTCTACTTATGCCCCATTTGCATGCCATTAGCATGCAAGTGCACCGATCCCCAACGACTTGCGCCTGGCGCCCTGCCAGGCAGCAGCCGTCGGGGACCGACGTCCCCTGCAGCCCGATCACGGGCATGAAGTAAATCCCCCCCACTGGCCCGATCGTGGGCAATACAGAACTGAACTCCTCCGCCCGACTGGCCTGATCGCGGGCATAACATTAGTAACCCCACCCCCCGACTGGCCCGATCGCAGGCAAAACAGAACTGAACCTCACCCCCCACTAGCCCGATCACGGGCAGAACTAGAGTTCAACCCCCAAAGACCAATATCCCTGGTGGTCCAGTGGAGCGGAAGCCCGATCGCAGGCATTAGAGTCAACCCCCAGGTCCAAGCACTGGTGATCTAGTGGCCCCCCACCCACCCACCCACCAGAGGCCCCACCACCCCCTCCCCCATCAGCTGGCGGGCGGCAGCACCCACCTGCCACCGCCCGCTGCCTCGCCGATTGACTGCTCGGTAGGGCTGCCGCCCATTGGTTCAGAGCAGAGCCAATGGTGTGCAGCCCATACTTAGAAGGCAGTCCAGATACGTGAATGAATTCCCTTTCACTGAATGAATTCATTCACATATCTGGACTGCCTTTCTTTTATATGGTACTGCAGCCCATTGGTCTTGCTTTGAACCAATGGGCGGCAGCCCACCGAGCAGCTCAGTCGCAGGTGTCGGGCGGCAGGCGGTAGGGTGCTGCCGCCCGCCAGCTGATGGGGAGGTGGTGGGGCTCTGTGGGTGGGTGGGTGGGGCCACCAAATCACCAGAGTACTTGGCCTTGGGGTTGACTCTAATGCCCGCGATCGGGCTTCCGGTTCACTGGACCACCAGGGATATTGGTCTTTGGGGGTTGAACTTCTGTTCTGCCCGCGATCGGGCTAGTGGGGTGGGGTTCAGTTCTGTTTTGCCCGTGATTGGGCCAGTCGGGGTTACTAATGTTATGCCCGTGATCGGGCCAGTGGGGGTTATTACGTTGTGCCCGCGATCGGGCAGGTGGGGGATCTATTCTATTTTGCCCGTGATCGGGCCAGTGGGAGGTTGCTCAGTTATGTTCTGCCTGTGATTGGGCTACTGGGGGTTACAATTATGCCCGCGATTGGGCTGCGGGGGCACAGGGAAGAAGTGGAGGGCCACCCACAGGTGGCAGCTGCTGTGTTGCGCCCTGCAATGCGGCAGCTCACCTGTGGGTGGCCCTCGACTTACTCCTTTTTTTTTTTGGCTCAAAGTTGTGCAGGCGCAGGTTGGGGGTTGCGCTTGCACAACTCTACACAGCCCGGCTGAATATCGGGCTGTGCAGTTTATGCATGGTTCCTCCCCCTCCGGTTGAGCATGCCTTCATTAGCATTGTGCTGTTGCTCAGCATGACTTGGGGGGTGCAACTGCCTCCTGCTGAATATCGCAGAATGGCGCAATTTCGGACTTGCGCAGGCGCAACCCTTTTGAATATCCAGCTCGCTGTATATATTTATTTAATTTTAGAATCTGTGTACACCAGGATAGCTTCATTTACATACAGCACCTATTTTACAAGGGGGTACTGTTGGGACATTACATTAGCAGATAATTTATATATTAGCGGAATGGGTGGAATCTGGACCAGACCCAAAACAGTGAAAACCAGATAGGGCAACTTTTGTGGTCCCACTGTTCCAGCTGGATCAGTTGGTCTTGTTTTTACCATTTTAATCCGTCTGTTCAGGCTTCTGTGCACACCAAGACAGCCTCATATAGGTACACCACGTATTTTACAAGAGAGTACTGGGAGACATTACAGCAGCACAGACTTTATATATTAGCAGGAATAGGTAGAATCTGGACCAAACCATAAAAACTAGATCAGCTGGTCTGGCTAGACCAGCCAGACTGGGTGCAACTTTTGTGGTCCCGCTGTTTTAGCTGGACCCATCAGTCTGGTTTTGGTCTGGATTTCATATAAGATGATGGGTATGGTGAAATCCAGACCGCTGGACTTCAACCTGATCAAAATGGTAAAAGGTCTGGTCCCATTCTGGCAATCCAGATTTCACCTGCACCCTCACCCTAAATAAAACTTGGACCAGCCTGGATGGATTGACTAAAACAGTGACAACCGGACAGACTGGTCCAGTTGGAACAGCTGGATTGCACAAGTTGCAATCGGTCCAACTGGTCAGGCCAGACTTGCTGGTCCAGATTTTGAAGTTTTGGGATCTGGTCTGGCATCTGGATTTTACTAAGTCCCAATATTAGCAAATGAAGTTACATAGCTTATGCTAAACATAACAAACTCTGGCCAGAGCCAATATGGATGTGGAGAGCTTTTGGGATGCTTTTACCCATTATTTCTAATGAATTTGCACAATGCAGATCTGCTGAGAGGCAGTTTCAATATGGTCTTCCTTTTACTCATTTTTACAAATGTGTTTTCCTAGAATATGCCCGCTGATTGCTATATATTGAGCCTGGCTAGTTCACAGAAGAAATGGCATCTTATTTTTGGGTGGCAGAGCACTGGCAGTAGGACACTGGAATGACACAATGATACATAGGCACGAGTTGAGTGCAGGCAATAACACCCAGTGGCCATACACCTCAGGTGCTCACATGCAGATCCATCATCCCAGTGCCATTGCACTGCTCAGTGCGGGTGACAGCCGATACTGTACCCACTCACGCAGGTCCCGGAACAGGCATGTCACAGCTGACCTCCCATTCGTTTGTACAATTCCCTCTTATGGTTTGCCAGGGACATACACATGGCTGCATACACTGGTGGGTCCACAGCTTGCGCAGTGCCCCAATGCACAGTACAGCCACTTGGGTCATTCTGGAGTGCAAGTCCCTGGCCCAGGTCCAGTGCAGTATGTGACTGGCCATGGCAGGGTGTGGATGGCAGTGTCGATCTCCACAACAGGTCGGGTATGGGGAGAGTGGGGTATCTACATACCAAGGGGGTGGATGGGGGTCCTCTATGCTATGGATATGGACCATGTCAGTGTCGGTGGCTCACTAGGTAGCACACTCGCCTCTGAGGCCGTGAGATCAGAAGGCTGTGGGTTCAGTTCTCACATCTGGCATTTGAGTTAATATCCCAGTACTGATGCTGTAGTGCAGCATGAGAGGGGTGCTGCACTTCTGAGGTGCCATCTTCCGGATGAGATGTTAAACCGAGGTCCCATCTGCCTGGATTGGTGGTAGTTCAGGGGGATGTTAAAGATCCCATGGCACTTATCGAAAAGAGTAGGAGAATTTCCCCTGGTGTCCTGGCCAAATTTCCCTCATTCACTAAAAATACCACCAACAGCTTAATCTGGGTTATTTCTTCACTACATACGACGGTAATCAGAGGGTCAAGATGGGGAGGGGGTACCACTAGACTACCAGGGATTATGACCATATCAGTTTACCAGCGATCTGAACTATGGGCAGGGAGGGGGGAAGCACTAGACTACCAGGGATTCCATCAGTGTTGTTTACAGTGATCGTGGCTTTGTGGCAGGGGGTTGCCCCAGGTTCCCTCTGTCCGCACCACATGCAGTACAATGTGCCAGGCACATGTTGTTGGGCTGCCCTGCTCAACTCATGCAAATGGGGCCATAATGACATGCAAATGGCCCCATTTGCACCTTGCATACATTATGGCCCCATTTGCATGCCCAAATCTGAATATCTCGGGAAATGCATCCAGCATGACTACAGTTGCGCTGGAACATTCCCAGTCCTCTATGTCTAGGGACTGCACCAGCGCACTGTATATGAGCCATGCATATCCTGTACTATATTCAACGGTGATGCGCCATGGTGCATCACCTTTGAATATCTCCCTGTCTTGGCCCCTGTGCATCTCGGTTGTGCTGCTCCTCCACTTGCGCCATTGCCTGGCACAGTCTGAATATTTGGCCCACAATGTACAGTTCAGCTGTATGGAGGATGTACACACGTATAATACATATAATGTATAGATCAGCTGTATGGGGGATGTACACACGTATAATACATATAATGTACAGTTCAGCTGTATGGGGGATGTACACACGTATAATACATATAATGTACAGTTCAGCTGTATGGAGGATGTACACACGTATAATACATATAATGTACAGTTCAGCTGTATGGAGGATGTACACACGTATCGTGTATGGTGGAATGCGGTTGTGTACGGAAAACTATACACTGCAAAAAGTTGTTCTGCTGCAGTAGTGACATCATAATACAACTGACTCCATCAGCAGTTGTGATTAGTCTGTTGCTGTGTGAGAAACATGTGCGTGTGCTGGCCTGTGGCAGTTGCTAATCAAGTGCGGTCAGCAGAGCGAACCTAAAAATGGAAAAAGTGAGTGATTTTTTTTATTTGACATGACATCCAAAGACATCTGGACCCACTATACACTATATAGAACAGTGTAGGGGTAAACATACACTACGCGGCTATTCCTCCTCCTCGTGCATACAATGCCGACTAAGGGACCTCTCAAGCTTCGCTCTCAAGGTCTTCGGTCGGCATTGTATCCACTCGGTGGAAGAACAGCCTTGTAGTGGATGGTTACCCATACACTATCCTATATATAATACATTTCATATGTCAACAGTTATAAGCCATGGAGTGAAAATAGTTTTTCAGTAAGGACTTAAAATGGGAAAGGGAACCAGCCGATCGGACTTCAGCGGGGAATCCATTTCATGTGGTTAGTACAGGAATGCAGAGGACATTACGACTTGCACACTGAAGCAGACATTTAGAAATTGAATCTGTTTATCCATCTGTCTAGCAAACTGCTGAATTTGACACAGGATTATGACCAATAAGAAGAAGCTAGGACAGATGTCCCAGTTGCTTGCCTAAAGAGAGTACCATAGTCTTCATTTAGATAGTAGTGAGAGCTTCCACTACACGTTTGTGGTTTGTTTGTTTTTTGCAAGGTGTTTTTCCATCTTGGCAGGTATTACAGACCTGGATGATAATGATGATTCACAAATCCCTCATTACGGCTTTCCCCACATCATGCCACAGGAATTCAGGCTGAGGGTGACTCCCATCTTGGACCACTTCAAACCACAGGTATGTTGCTGAACAAGATTGTCCTATTAGTCTATCCTACTGTTTGTCACTATACTGCTTGTAACTAACACTGGGTCGCCCCTGTTAAAGGGACTCTGTTGTACCAGTGGGCCTTTCTGGTTATCAAAATTCAAAAAAATAAATATACCCCACCCCATGGTACAAGATATTTATTTCCTTCTCAGAAGGGATCTAGTTCAGAAAAACTAAAATGAGTATATTGTCGCACTCCATGCATGTTTCACTGTTTAAAGGTCTAGAGCTCGTTGTTCTGGATGACTTCAATGCAAACTGGGTTTGCCCTTCCTCCAAAAAATGTGTTCAACAATTTCAAGCTCTCCACCTCACACAGCATATCACTGAGCTGACTAGACTTATCCATGCTATACCCAACCACAGTGTGCCAACAGCACAGTGACACCCCTACAGCAGCAGCAGTGTGAGTGCCACAACCTGATCGACAGTCATTCCACTGATCGGGATTTTGCAGTGCCTGCTGTCTTGCCACCCCAGGGGTGTTGCACTGGGTCCCCCTACACCTCCAACCTGGATGTGATTACATGATTTTTCTTGGGTTGCAGGGGGAGAAGCCACCCACAAACAGCCGGGATGTACCCCGGTGCTTTGCTGCAATCGCGGTCGGGTGGCACGATTGCCAGGTGTTATGGTCACCCGACGGCAATTTGTTGTTGATGTAATGTCGGTCAACAATATTGTTATTGAACTGACATGGTGGAACCTCCAACCACTCACTTAATGACTGGCTACTCCCCCCAATATCTTAAAAATAGGTAAACTTCCTGATGCACTCAGTGACTCATGTGATTTACTGCATGCATAAAGTACACCGCCCCAAGGCCTTTACACTTGCCCTCCCAATTGAGTGATTTCCAAACACTGACTGGTCCCCCATCACAACATCCTCAGATGTTTATAACACAATGAACTATTTCCATTCCAAATTCACGACTGTTTGAGACAAACATGTTCCTCTCCAAAGAGTCTGGGTAAATGACTCCCGCCTCCCTTGGGTCTGGGCTGATTGCCAGCCTCCTGGCTTGAATTGCTGCATGGCACTTACCTAAAGCCTCTGGAACCCAGGAGGGTTTTCTGTACCAAGGCCATCCGACAATCTTTAAAGGCATATTATTTTGCTGCCACATTCCAGAGTAACATTTTTGAGCTCCCTTCCAGTCAATTTTCAATTCAGTATTTATTTGATTAGCCATAGTAATTTCAAATTAAAAAAATTATAGCACGAAATCATAAACATATACATATTGCAAGATCTTCCAGTCAATCCATACAGTCCTCAAACTAGGCAGTTCTGTCATCTCAGTCGCTAACTCCCCTGAGGTTTGGCTACATTCTGTGACTTCTTTTTCTTCTGTGCTCTTCCACTCTTCTTCCCTGCTTGAACATTTCCCCTCCTGTCCAACCCTTCTGCAACTGCTGTATACCCCTCCTCCCTAATATCTTCCTTCTCACTTACACCCTAGCTGACCCTCTCAACCATCCTCTTACTTGATCTAGCCAAGGGCTTGAGTCCTAATGTGTTGAACACCAAGTTACATTGTGTCACAGCACCTGTCATTGCTGTCCCACTGACTTCCCTCCTTAAAGAGCTAGTGGAGCAAAAACAGGCAGACTGGTAAATAATAAAAATGTAAGAAGTAGTCAGATGTAACTTTTTATTCCTGAAGTATTTTTCTTTTCCTTTTTGCTCATTAGAAAGTCTTCTGTGTGTTAATATTGTGCTGGATCTGTGGAACAGCTCTTAGCCTGGCAGCTGACATTTGTATCTCTACCCCCCAACTACATCATCAGCATTGTGATGTCACTGACAGTGACATCACAGGTGACTGACCTGCCAGCCACTGAGTGGCTGTTCCTAAGCAGCAGTGGTGTCATATTCAGTGAGGTCACAGTGCTGATGATGCAGTGGGGGTGGATAGAGATTGATGTGTCAGCTGCCAGGCAGAGTTCTGTCCCACACATCACACCTATTGACATCAGGTAAACAATCTTCTAATCAAACAAAGGGAAAAGAAAAAGTACTATAACTCAGGTATAAAGTGTAATGGTTGACTGATTTTAAAAACTAATATTAGTTTTAGGTTGAACTCTAGCTCTTTAATGTTTATCTTTTCCTCTGGGAAGGTCCTCAAGTGCTGGAAAGCATGTCAAGATCCAAGGATGGTAATGTCCCAGTCTCTGAGAATTGCCAGGCTGTCTTCCTCAAGCCTGTTCTTACTAAACTCCAAGAGAAGGTAGTGCTCTCCCAACTACCTCTCTTCCGTGGTTCCTCTTTCTTCCTTCCTTAACCCCTACCAGTATTACATCAGGAACACTCACTACACCATCTCCTCTCTCATCAAATTCACTGATGTCATCATGAATGGGAATGATCTCGACCCTACCGACAGCACATGCCTTCATTAATCTGGCCAAGGTATTCAACGTAGTAGCAACAGCCCCTTCTGCTCCATAAACCTACAGGTACAGGGCTTTCCAACCCCTCAGCTGGATGGTGCTGATGCTACGTGTCTGACTGGTACCAGTTGCTCCTAGTCTGCGATTCCCTCTCTACATACCTCCACATTAGTGCAAGAGTCCCAAAGGGCTCATTTCTTGACCCCATTCTGTTTTCTATCTTCCTAAATGATTTTCCAAAAACCTGCTAACCTGCACACATTCATATTTATTTATTTATTTAGTTTTTGTTGACCGGGTAAGTGCGCTAGACAAATCCTGCCTATTTTCAGGCACGACCCGGGGAGGGGGATACAGATGAATGCCAACTGACCTTGAACCAGATTAAGCTGTTGGTGGTATTTTTGGTGAATGAAGGAAATTTGGCCAGGACACCGGAAATTCCCTACATTATGTGGATGACACAGTCATATTACATCCAACATTGCGTAAAATGTGGCAGTTCTTTGCATATTCACAGTTAGGTCCAGACACCTAAAACATAGTCTAATAGTTCCACTCAGCCATGCCAGTCTACAAAATGCTATGAAGGCACTATAATAACAGCTCTGCTGTCTCGTCTGCAAAATACATATTATGGAAAGGTCTCCCAGGAAAAGTGAGGCCCATGGGCTCAAATATATGCTAATCCTATCCCAACCTGCAGAAAGAGTCCCTGTAAGGTAATGGAGTGGTGTAGAAAACAAATCTTTTTTTTTTTTTTTTGGTGAAGTTGTTCTTTTGCTGCTGATGATTACTGAAGTGCTCCTAGAGCAACATTAGTACTGTAGCAGTGTGCTACAATTTAATAAATGAGCTTGCCGAAAACATTTCTGTGGTCTTTGACAAAATAAAAATCAAATCTACCGGTTAGGACGAGATGAGAAAGACTGAGGGAGTCAAAGAAAGGACGTGTCCTGGGACTTCTCTCAGGATATTTCATCCTGCCCCAGCTAGCAGGGGAGGACTGCCCAAGTGCCCATATCATATCAGTTCAGTTTATTGTGAAGGGATAAAAATTTGTTGAGCAAGCTCATTAGCAAGGATGTCCCTTAAGAAATATACAGTTATATACAGCAAAATATACACCACCACCACAAAATACAGTATTCACTAAAATACATCAGAGCAAAAATAGGGCGAGGAATACAATTGTTGGGGGGTGGTGTTAAATAGGAACACTGGAATAAGTAAGAAAATACACATAATGAGCAATACAATGAGGCAAAAGGGGAGCAGAGACGGAGGGAAGTGCGGAAACACAAAAAAAGAGACCCCAGCTGTGGGGTGCACGATATCAGTGGTCGAAAGGAGAGGAGGGTTAGACACACTGGCAGGATTCAGAGGTGATGCCACAGATGATCTGTCTGAATGCATTTAGTGGTATGAATTCTGAAGTTTAAGAGTAGATCGGAGTTTATTCCAGATGGTAGGAAGAACATAGCTCGTGGCTGCCATGTTGAGTACCTATAGGATCCGGCCCACAACCACGTACCTAGAGGGCAACTATTTTGCAGGGTCCTGCCTTTTGGCTTGTGCTATTAGAACTCTGACACTTGTTGCACTTTTAGCACTGCTTCCGTGAGACCTGAATTCTGTTGGATCTAAGAGGCCTATCACATTAGCATACCAGTACCATGAAATTCACATACTAACCTTTCTCTTTAAATTTTATTAGATTTCTCTTTTATGTCAGTATCAATGTGTGCCTGTCTAGGCAAAGTTTAATGGTTGCCAAAGAGTTCAGTGCAAAGTTCTTTGGAATTTCTTTCTTTTATTTTATCCCAAACCTCTGGATAGTCACTACAGCCTTCAGTGGGATAGGTAATGGTATCGGTCTAACCTGGTCATGGCATTTAGAGCCCCATGCTCTCATTAACAGTTACAAAGGCACACCAAAACACATACCAGCTTTTCTGGTTTTATGTCTCTTATGCTATTACAGTACACATGTGAGGGAGGCAGGGCCACACAGTTTTATGCTTTTAGCGCAGACCAGGTGAGGCACATCTTGTTCACAAAGGACATGTGCGCACCAGGGAGTTATGTGTCTGTCCAAGTTTGCAGCTCAAAGTGACTAAAGGTACAAAGCGGTATGAGAATTGTTCAGCTGCAGGCACCTTTCAGAATGTGTCTAACCACCAATCATAAAATAAGCCAAGAAAATCATGTAACATTATTGGTCGAATTATTATTTCCTGACAGCTACACACCTCACCTCAACAGCATACTTTTTTAACAAATAAAAGCACATTTTATAACTGGGATAATACACACCAGTGTGTGTGTGTGGGTGTGTGTGTGTGTGTGTGGTCATAAGGGACTAATACATCTCTTGGGCGGCTGCAACACTTGGCTGTGCTTTGTGACTAACATCTGCCTGAGGTGTGCATTATATATAGAATAAAGTATGGGGTGCTCTGTGTAACGAGAAGTTAACACACACCTGAGGTGTTACATGCTACATAAACCCCGAGAGTGAAGTTTGAGGGGTTTATGGAAAGCATCTAACCCCAAGGGTGTGTGTAAACTTCGAGTTTTCACACAGCACCCCATATTTTATTTTATATAATTGCTGGGTCTCCCCTTTTTCACCACAGCAATTATATGAAATACAAGATGTTCCCCCGGACTGCCATGCTCTGGTCCGTTTTTTTGTCAGTAGCCTGGCAGATTTTTTTTTGTTTTCAGCTGTTCTGGTGTCCCTCTGTATTTGGAAAAATATCAGTTTTTAAAAAAGAAATAACCTACTGCCAAATTCCTGTGGCGTGGAGGCTGTTCGCCCGAAGATGGAAGTGACGAGAGGCAAAGCGGTGAGGGGACAAACTGGTGTGCAATACGCAAACCAAGTGAAGCTGATGTTTGCCATTATAAATGCCCTTATAACGGCAAATTACGGCACGGTCTTCCAATGGGAAAAGGAGAAGTTGTTATCCTCTGTACAGACAGTTGGTGAGACCCCATCTGAGTACTGTGTGCAGTTCTGGAGACCCCATCTCCGCAAAGACATAGACAGAGTGGAGGCTGTCCAGAGGAGGGCAACCAAAATGGTGCAGGGTCTGCACCAGAAGACATACGAAGAAAGACTAAAGGAGCTTAATATGTGTACCCTTGAGAAAAGGAGGGAGAGAGGGGACATGATAGAAACTTTCAAGTACCTCAAGGGAATCAACAAAGTCCAAGAGGGTGGCATCTTTCAGAAAAAGAGATGTGCAAGAACAAGGGGGCACAATTTGAAGATGGGGGGGCGGCTCAGAGGTAATGTGAGGAAGTATTTTTTCACAGAGAGGGTTGTGGATGCATGGAAAAGCCACCCTGAGGAGGTTGTGGAGTCAAGAACAGCGGGGGAATTCAAGAATGCATGGGACAGACATAAGGCAGTCCTAGTGGGAAGTAGAAGGGAGGAAGTAAGCTGTTGGTTAACTAGGAGCTTATCTGTTAGGTAGGAAAATGGGCAGACTAGGTGGGCCAAGCGGTCCTTATCTGCCATCAAATTCTATGTTTCTATGTTTCTACCCATTAATTATTTCCTTATAACCACTAACCACACACCCTGACATGTGTTATCCCTTACATCACAAGTCTGCATATGATGAAACCTATTATGTGGTGAGACTTAAGACCATAACACAGAAATTAGTTCTCACCATTAATTCTAATTCCGGTAATTCTCACGCAATTTGAGTTAATACTCTTCCTTAGCAGACAGAAATGACTAAAGCTTTGTCTTGGGACCTTTTTGTGTTCCATAATCCTCCTTCCAAAGTTTCAGCAACCAGCTGTACTGAGAAAAACAATTAACATGAAAACCATCCTAAACATAATGGAAGACAAAGCGCCTCAGCACAAACGCACTGAGGCAAGGGCTACCTGGCTTAAAGGAGAACCAGTCTAACTTTGTTCATGGTGATTTACTTATACTTCCCAACATGCTTTGCACTGTGTGATATGTGTAATTTTATATTTCTCCTAAACATATACAACAGGCACCAACATATCACTTAGAGGAGAATAACATGTGGCTGTGTACATTGACATAATATCCCCACAGGCCAGGCTATGAAACCATGGGGAGGGGTCTGGATTTCTGTTCGAACTAGCACAATCAGATTAATAGTATTGATTAATTCCAATCCTACTGCATCTGAAACACCAAAATACAGGGAAGAAATCATCACTGGACTATAGTATGCAGGACTGTCCTTCTGAATTCAGCCTGTCCCCCCTACTGCATCTGGAGAAGGTACAAGGAAATAACCAAGTAGCTGCTTTGTACAGGTCTTAAACCAAAGCCTCGGTCTTCTCAGTCCCGAAATTTGCCAGAGCACTCATGGAGTAAGGCTGGAGAAAACCTGATATTGGAATCCTTTTTGCCCGATAGACTTTCCTAATGCAGCTTTGGATCCATGTAGCTGTGGAACTATCTGAAGCTTTTGTCCTTTTTTTTATTGTGTCCAATTAAAATAGTCTGTCTGAAGCTATTTGTTCTGTCTAAATTCTAACTACGTTTTGAATGTGTAGGGTGTTAAACAGGTACTCCCTTTCATTTCACAGATAGGGACAGAAAAAAATGGCAATTCTGTCTCCTGATTAAGATGAAAAATTAGTTTATCTTTGAAGTAAACAAAGGAAAAGTAAGGAGGGCTGCCTTGTTTTTGTGGAAAGGTTCTTTATGGGAAAGAGCCAAAACACACCTACAGGTATGTACCTGGCAGAACAGAAGGCAACTCGGAATACTGTTAATGGTTAGCAGTTATCTGAAACCTCACTATAGTAAGGGGCTTGAAGGAGAGGGAGATGTGATGTCATCCAGTATCAACCTTTCTAACTCTGTTCCAAGCCTGTTACAGGATTGGGTATTGGCTTAAGAAAAAGCACCCATGTTGGCCTAATGGCTCCCTTGTCTGTTACCCATACCTGCAAAGAACTAACCTAATCATTTCTCTGAAATCACCTCCAGTAAGAACTCGAAGCTACTGGGCATGAGACAAGATAAAAGCTTTAGCTTTTTGGAATGGTGCTATGTCTTGAACATTCTCAAAATGTGGGAGTAAACGGAGAACACAAACTGCCTTCTGGAGTGAAGGAAAGTCTCTGTCACTTTGGTGGAGAAGCCCAACTTCTGTAATCTCAAGTGTTCAGAAGTTATGCTACCAGATGAAGATTTTGATGCACAGCTGGTAGCAATGAACTCTGGGTAACTAGATATGGACAATGAGGAAGTGTCAGAGCGCTGTTTCTGGTTGTCACTAGTAATCTGAAATATGTTCATCTGGGTGGAGTGTCATCAGAAATGACAGTAAGGTCTGTGGTACTGAAGGTTTGATCCATACCTACTGAAACAGATAATGATATTTTGAATCTGACTGCAAAACTAAATAATCTTTCATTCACGTCTTGTATACTAAAACATCTTGTATACTGAAACAAATATTGAAAAAAAGCTATTTTTACACCTATTCATAAATCAGGAACAAACTGCTGCCACCATAGATAGGGTCGTGAGGGCAGTATCAGACTGCTGGAGCCCTCCTGCCACCCGCCTGCCTACGGACACCAGACTCCTGCAATTCACCCTAGGTACAGGACAATCCTACCTACCTCCCTACTTGGCTGGTGTGCAATACTGCTACATACTTCCCGGCTCCTCAACCTCCCCACCCTAAGCTGGTATTCCTAATAATAGGCCCATCCTGTTTGTTTGTAGCCTAGGGTTACCACCTTTTAAGAAGCTCAAAGTGGGACATTTCTTACTAAAATATGATTTTTTCGCAGGACAGTATGTAAACTCGACTAGTGCAATGGGCTTGTTTTCTCTATATAATCAGAATTAAGGCTATGTATTGTAGTTTCTTGGTTACTTCTATGGTTTCATACCATTTTAATGTATTTTAGTTAAGGTACTATAGTTTTCTACAAGATTTAGAGGAAAGTTAGAAAATATTTGTTCTACTAAAAATCAGGACATGTAGTATTTTTCATGTTTTTTTGCAGGACACGGCTGCCCAAATTAGGACTGTCCTGTGAAACGCAGGACAGGTGGTAGCCCTATTGTAACCAGGCAGTGTAGTTTCTACCCCTGCACTAACTACTATCTTGGTGTCTACCAGACCCGCCATTGCTAGCTTGGTTGCTCCAATTAACTGTTCCCTCTCCCATGACTCCAAACAGGTGGGTCTGTCTACACTGAAGCTCTTACGCTGCCAGCTGCCAGTTGCTGAATTAAGTAAATTAAATAGGAAACATGCTTTTCAGCAGCTACACACACACTAGTGATTGCCTGCTTGCTACAACCCCCCTCCCCGAGCTTCCTGACACCACACTACAGTCTTACTGGGACAACTTTACCTTTTGTTTTTCCTTTTTTCACTCCCCTATCCCCCTCCCCCAACCAATATGAAGACTGTCACATTAATCCTACTAGCCACCCTACTTATAGGACTCCACTAAGCCACTGATCTCTGTGCAAACGTGCTGACCCATGACCAGCTAGTCCAGTCACATTTCCAGTACTCTCCCAACCACCATACCCTCCTCAATATGGCGGTCAATTGGGTGGAACAGCCCCAATGCCCTATAATTCGAGCCCTGCTATCAAAAAGAGACTGCCTTCTAGGATCCTACATCCAATCCTTAACTCTCCCTATGCATCATCCTGTATCCCTGTGCTGTGCCTATGTGCCCCTGCTCATTCTACTGCTGTGGGCTAGAGAGGCAGAGAGAAACCCTGGTCCCACAAACCTCCTGACAGACCACTCCACCACCAAATGGACAAACTCCAGTGGCCTAAAGATTGCACATCTTAACGTACGCAGCCTCCCCACAAAGCTGGCTGAACATGAAGCCTGGGTGTTCCTCTATAAGCCAGATATAATTGTCATCACCGAAACCTGGCTTAAATCTTCCACTTCTGACTCCAGCTGTCACCTGCAAGGCTACTCCATACTAAGGCACGAGTAACCTGGTGCCAAAATAGGTGGGGGGGGGGGTACTTATCTATTTTAATGACACCATTAAAGCCACTGCATGCCTCCATTCCAATGCAGACTCAACCAGTGAATGAGTCCTTACTGAGCTCATGCTAGGGGCATCAAAGAAGCTATATACTGGATGCTGCTGCAACCCCCACTCCAAAGGGAGCGTACCTGGACTAACACACCTGCTATCAGGTCTCAAACAACTCCCCCTGCACTAGGAACTCGTCATTCTTGTGGACTTTAATCTCATCTGGATGAACTCCCCTCAACCTGACTATAAAGACCTCCTTTTTTTTTTTTTCTTTTCCCCCAACTGGCATCCGAACTCTGTCCAGTCAGGACACTCGGTCGGCCTGTTCCCACCTGCCTGAAGCCTCACAAGTTCCACCTCCAGGTAAGGGCCCGTCTCCCTACTACACCTGCCGGCCACCGACCCCCTGGCTCTGAGCCCCCCGGGGTGGGACCGCCGACTCCTCTGGTGCTCTATCTATAGACTAGTTGAGCAACCAGGAGGATGAGGAAGTACCTGGGATGGATGCAAGGCCCGACATTGGTTGTGGTGGCCAGCCACTGGTCCCGGCCTTCGCCTATTGGGTGCCAAGGGAGTTTCCATTTTCTTGTTCCCATCCCACAGAGCTTGGTCATGCAGTGACGACCAGCGTCCACTGAGCTCCGCCCCCCTGGTGCCATACAGCAGTGATGCAATTCCTGGCTACCCCCGACAGCCGCCAGGGGCCGCACTAAGCGAGGCACATGCCCCTACACCCCTCCCAGGAAGGAGAGCTGTCCATCGTATGCTCAATCCCTTCCCACCCCTGCCTACCCCCAATGACCCAGGCTCATTCCCGAACCCGGGTCACCGGCGTGGCACGAGGTGAGGCATCCAGTGCCTCAACCCTCAGCGCCACCAGGCCGGCTCATAAAGCCCTCCTTAAACAACATAATCACACGCAAGTAATCACCCTAATCACATGAACCAACAACAGATCCCCAAACCATTCCTTACTGGACTGGATATTAACAAACAGGAAGGATAGGATCCACTACGCAGGTATACTGTCCGATTTTATCAGCGACCATTCCCCTACACACTGCACAGGTCAGCCATGTACAAATGGCCACCCCCAAATACCTGTCCTTGAGGGATTACTCTAGCTGTGACACCACCCCTGTTCACTGACATCAGGGCTATAGATCGGTCAGCCCTGCATGCCCTCACGGAAGTAAATTCTGTGGTTGGATTCCTCATGAACACCCTAGTAAACGTAAAGGATGGGCATTTCCCCCCTAACAACCCTCTGGGTATAAAGGGGAAACATCAGATGGCTCACTAGTGATCTCATCTCTATGATGAAACCGAGAGACACCAAATGGGCTGCCTACATATCCTCTCCCTCCCCCTCGTTCTGGAGTGATTACAGGAGGCTACATAACCTATGTAAACAACAGATTAAGCAGCACAAGGCGAGGTACCTTCATAAACTCCAGTGCGACAGCCTGAGAAACCCTCGCCTCTTCTGGTCGACTGTAGGCTCCATGACTGCCCTTAGATCAAGCCAGGCTGCCTTGAATCTTAGCACTCCAGGAAGCCTTCTCACTGACCCGGTGGATGTGGCAAATGCCTTCAACATTAAATTCACTGACTTATCTACCCACCTTGACAAATGGCCCCTTTCAAACCGAGAAACCCTACTGGCACATGCACCCACAGCTCACAGTACCATCCCACCATTCCAATTTAAGGCTATCTACCCCAGGGAAGTGCTCAAACTGTTGAGGAGCCTCCCTAACCAGAGAAGCCGAGGCAATGACAGACTCCCCCCTACCCATTTCCTGAAAATGATTGCCCATTTTATAGTTAAACCATTATCTGTAATCTTTAACCTCACCCTAACCACCTCATCAGTGCCCACAATCCGGGAGAGGGCGAGGGTAGTCCCTATTTACAAGTCTGGTGACCCCGTATCGGTGGATAATTATCGCTCCATCTCAATTTTATCTCACCTGAGCAAGTTACTGGAGAACGTTGTGCATCGTCAGCTCTCTGAGCATGTCACCAAGCATCATCTCCGTTGTGCACAGCAGCATGGTTTTAGGAAGAACCATAATACTACCTCGGCGCTGACACTTCTTACTAACCATGTCTTCAGAAACATGGATCTCAAAAACCTCACAGGTACTGTCTTTGTGGATCTAACCAAGGCCTTTGACCTGGTGGACCACACTATACTACTGGGCAAGTTAAAGAGCCTTGGTTGCTCCCTGGGGATCACTGATGGCCCACTTGTGAGCAACACTAGGAGAGCGAAACCCAAAAACAAACCATTACAGCGACAGTCGCTGTGATGGTCTGTTTTAAGTGACGCGGCTTCTCCTGGTGTTCTTCCCCCTCCCTGAAACAACTCCGACCTGGAGTTGATTATAAATAAATGTGGTGTGTGGGGGGGCAAAGTCCCCAACAAAAACACTTCCTTTTGTGACAGCACCATACCGGTATCGGTATCGTGCCATTGCTGTGTGGCATGTCTGTGAATTTGCTGACTAGCACAATTAGTGCTTCTGGGAACCACTGCCTGGTTCCAAAACTACCTCGCAGGCCACTCCCAATCAGTAAACGGAGGCGCCATCTCCTCAGCTATAGCTGTGACCACTGGTGTTTCCCAGAGCTCCATTGTAGGGCTCCTCCTCTTTCCCTCTTTATAATCTCCCTCCCAAATGGCAGCCTATCATGTGGTGCCATTCTTTATGCGGATGACCTAGTACTGTAACAGACTGATACATCCTTGGTCAACCTCTCCAAAAACCTCACCTTGAACTATATTGCTGTGCATAAATGGTTCTTGGAAAATAAACTATTAGTCAACACTAACAAAACTAAGGCTATGCTCCTGGGAACCAAACCAAAGTTAACCAAATTAGCTAGCACCTCAGCCACCCTCAACGTTCTATCTCATTCTAACGCATGCCACTGTCATGGCACTTAAAGCTCCTAAGGTACTCCTCTCCTCTCCAACTCCCGTCTCCTAACTTAACCTTCCTACTATCTCCTAACTTAACCTTCCTACTACCTGCCTTATACAGACTGCTCGCCAGAGGCCACGTGTAACCCCTGAATAAACTATATGCAAAGTACTACCAATTCCTTACATGTCATGATGATAACCATGCCTGTACCCATGCCTGCATCCACTGCTTTTCTTTTACCGTGCCTGTAAGCCATGCCTGTATCCACTGCTTTTCTTTTACCATGCCTGTATCCACTATTTTTCTTAACTGTAACCACCTCATGATGTAACTCACAATGCCACAAATGTTCCTTATGTCCTTGTTCATTCTTATAACTTGTATTGTTATCCCGGGTCGCCTCTGAAAAAGGGATCTTGGGGGCTCAGTGGGCCTACCCGGTCACCAAAATTTAATAAATAAATATAAATAAATCTCCAGGCGGTCCCCCACTAGATTAGGCCCTATCCTATTTTCCCTTTACATTAACAATCTTGACTATAACATATCCCATTCCAATTTACATTTCTTTGCTGATGACACAGTTCTGTACACCTTGGGCTCAACCTTGTCTGAAGTAAGATGCATATTACAAGCCGACTTTGCACAGCTTGAACACAACCTTATTAATGCAAAACTCCTTCTCGACACCAAAAAAAACTAAGGCCATGATCTTTACTCTCAATATGACCTCCACCGCCACCCTAGACCTGCCTAAGGACTTTGTCCCTTCCCTAGGCGGATCTCTTAAGGTCATCCCCAAATTCAAATACCTAGGCATATGGCTAGATAAAAAGCTCACCTTTAATGACCATATCGACGACTAACAGGTTAAAATCCAGAATAGGATTTTTCTTTAGAAATGGGTCCCTGTTCCCAACTGAGATTACAACCAGGCTTGTTCAGGCCACATCCCCCCCCTTTATTTGACTATGGTGACATAATCTATAATTCCACTTCAGCCTTAAATCTAAACAAACTAGATGTCCTCTACCACTGTGCATTGCAATTCATTACTAACTCCCCTTACCAAACCCAGTATTGTGATCTGTATTCAGCTGTCGGTTGGTCGTCGCTTGCCTCCGGGCGCATGCTTCATGCCAGCATTTGGACTCTTAAAATCCTCCTGAACAAACTACCAAACTACATAAAATCCCTTATCCACATCTCCCATAGTTCATATTCCCTTTGGAAGTCTGACTTTATCTTCCTAGATGTGCCTAGGACTCGTATCTCCTTTGGTAAACGTGCCGTTTCTCATGCACTTCCAACTATCTGGAACCAGCTCCAGCCTATACTGAAACTCTCTAGCATTCTCTCTGTCAAGCTCTTTAAAACCTTTGCTGCGACCAAACTAAAAGATACCTGCAGCTGTTTCTAGTCTAGTCCCTACCTGTCCTTTGACCTTTTCAAACAACAACCTACTTTCTTTCCCATCTCCTTCTACTTCTCTATTCCTACTTGCCTCTCCTTTTTCTTCCCTTCCCTCCCCTCTCCTGATTCTTCTTTTATGTTATCCTTGCCTTTTATAATACTCTGCATCTTTCCTCCTTTTCCCTTCCCCCCTCCTTTCAAGACCCTCCCTCTCTTCTTCTCCTCCATCTCCCCCCGCTCCTGTCTTCTGCTCTCCCTTTCACCTTCTGCTTCCTCTTGCTCCTGTTCTGACTACTTTGGCTGTACTTTCTCTACTTATAATGATTTCCCCAGGTTATGTTTACAATTATTACCTTTTTATGTTTTAATTGGGCACTATGTACCACATGTACCATATATTTCTATGTACTATGATTTTATATATGTAATTTCCTTTGTATGTATACATGTCCACATAGAAGACTATTGCACAAACTGGGGAATATGGGTCTGGGCAGGACAGTAGTGCGGTGGGTAGGTAACTGGCTGGGCAGCAGGACACAGAGGGTGGTGGTAAATGGCTGTCACTCCACAGAGGGAAGAGTGACCAGTGGGGTACCACAGGGATCAGTGCTGGGACCGGTACTATTCAATATCTTCATCAGTGACATTGCGCAGGACCTAGAAGGCAGAATTTCACTGTTCGCTGATGACATAAAGCTCTGTAACAGAGTAGACACACCAGAGGGTGTAGACAGAATGAGAAGCTACCTGCAGAAACTTGAAGAATGGTCAGGGGTTTGGCAGTTGAAATTCAATGCAAGAAGTGCAAGATAATGCATATGGGGCACAAAACCCTGGCACAATATATCAGTTGGGGTGAGGATATAGCATGCACCAAGCAGGAAAGGGATCTTGAGTTATCATCTCTGATGACCTCAAGGCAGGGAAACAGTGTGACAAGGCAGCAGGTAAAGCAAATAGGATGCTGGGATGCATAGGCAGGGGCATCACCAGCAGGAAAAGGGAGGTCATAATTCCACTATACAAGACACTAGTAAGGCCGCACCTTGAGTACACTGTGCAGTTCTGGAGACCCTACCTACGTAAGGACATAGACAGGGTAGAGAAGGTTCAGAGGAGGGCAACAAAGATGGTGCATGGATTGCATCACAAGTCCTATAAGGACAGGTTGAAGGCACTGAACATGTACTCCCTGGAGGAGAGGAGGGAGAGAGGGGATATGATAGAGACATACAAGTATCTTACAGGGAGGAACAGGGTGCAGGAATGCACTATTTTTAAGCGAAAAAGATGTTCCAGGACTAGAGGGCATGGGATGAATTTGGAGGGAGGACGATTCAGAGGAAACGTGAGGAAGAATTTCTTCACAGAATGGGTGGTGGACAAGTGGAACACCCTGCCAGAGGAAGTGGTGGGGGCTGAAACAATCATGGGATTTAAGAATGCATGGGATAGACATAAAGGAATTCTGGAGGTCAGGGGTAAGGGGCAACAGACTTCCTGGAAAACATAAACTGAACTTACAAACTTAAATGGGCAGACTGGGTGGGCCATAGGCCCTTATCTGCCGACACTGTCTATGTATCTATGTATGTATCTATGCCTCAAGACCTCCTTGTGAATGAGCTTGCTCAATGGAGTTTTCCTGCAATAAACTTGAAACTTGAATATGGCATCTCACTTCAAATACCTGGGTGTTACCCTGGACCCTACACTGACCTTCTCCACACACATTGAAAACACCATACATTGCATAAACCAGAAACTGGCAATAGGCTACTGTCTGGCCCACTACCTAACCCTGGAGGCCTGTCTTGCTATAGCCCGGGGCAATCTCCTACCTCTGCTGGACTACTGTGCCCCTATCTACATGCAGAGCTCCTCTAAGCAGCTTACTAGGCTGACCACTACATGTAATGACATCTGTAGGTTTGCACTGTTGGCACCTTACTCAACCCACAATTGCTCCCTATACCTATCCCTAGGCAGGATCTCCCCACAGGTACGCTGGGATTGCCTCATTGGCTGTCTAATAGTACTTTCGGGTAGTAGTAGTAAATTGTTTTTATTCACGTCGTCATGAAACAAAGGATAAACTCGATTGAGCTAAAGCACATTTACAGTGAGGTCCCATTGCACAGTTTCAGTGGTACAGCATTATAAATTACAGATAACTAATTAAACCTTGCTATGCCATGGACTGGTACATCAGTCCAGAATTTCTATATGTTTTAATTCTGTTGGTAGCCTAAGGGTTAACTATAAGTATACATAAACATTTATTTATTTATTTTTATTTATGCCTATTGTAACCGGATAAGTGAACTGATCCAAAGGACCATTTTCAGCCATGACGCGGGCCACACAGTGGCAGGCAACAAGTAACTACAGAAATACAATGATCGGGTACAGGCAGCAGTAGAAAAACAGTCGAAAAGGTCAGAGCCAAAAGGCTGGCCTTCAGGAAATATAAGGGAACACAGCGGGATGAAGATAGGGAGGCATACCAAACTGCCCTAAGGGAAGCAGGGAAGGCAGTAAGGCAGGCAAAGTCCCAAACTGAGGAAACACTAGCACGAACAGTAAAAGAAGGTGACAAGACTTTCTATAGATACATTAGTGAATGGAGAAAGTCCAGAGGGGGTATTGCTAAGCTTAATGGAGAAAAGGAGCATGTGAGGAGGAGGACCCTGTAAAAGCATCTATCCTAAATAGATACTTTTGCTCAGTATTTACTGAAGAGAAGGTAGGGCAGGGCCCACAGCTCAGCACCATGGACACAGCGGGAGGGAGGTGAGCACTACCCTTCACAAAAGAAAGGGTCCTACAAGAGCCTGCTAAGCTCAGGGTGGATAAGGCAATGGGACCTGATGGCATACATCCCAGGGTACTTAAGGAGCTAAAGGTGGAACTAGCAGAGCCATTAGCAGAACTGTTTAGTGAGTCTCTGAGCACAGGAGAGGTCCCAGAAGACTGGAGAAGGGCTTATGTGATCCCACCCACAAGAGTGGTAGCAGGGAGGAGGCAGGGAACTACAGACCAGTCAGTCTTACCTCAGTAGTGGCAAGATTATGGAGGCACTCCTTAAGGAAAGGATAGTGCAACACCTGGAATCCATAGGGCACAGGATCCAAGACAGCATGGGTTTACAAAGGAAGGTCCTGTCAAACTAATCTCATAGATTTCTTTGACTGGGTAACCAGAGTGGTGGACCAAGGGGGAGCAGTTGATGTCGCCTACCTTGACTTCAGCAAAGCTTTGACACTGTTCCACATAGAAGATTGATAAATAAGCTGGGTAGGCTTGTGGTGGGTCAGAAGTTGGTCAACTGGGTGGCAAACTGGTTGACGGGCAGAAAACAGAGAGTGGTGGTAAATGGTATACAGTCAGAAGAGATGCAAGTCACAAGGGGTACCTCTAGGATCAGTCCTGGGGCCAGTCCTCTTCAACATATTCATTAGTGACCTTGCAGATGGACTAGAGGGTAAGGCTTGTCTGTTTGCAGATGACACCAAGATCTGCAACAGAGTAGATGATCCAGATGGGGTGGGCAGAATGAGAAGAGATCTGGATAAACTAGCAAAATGGTCAGAACAGTGGCAACTGGGATTTAATGCAAAGAAGTGCAAGATCATGCACATAGGGAAGAGAAACCCTGAAGCCACCTATAGGCTGGGAGGGGAGTTGCTAGCAGTCACAAAGGAAGAAAGAGACTTGGGCATCATCATCACTGATGACCTGAAATCATCCAAGCAGACCTCTAAAGCAGTAGGTAAGGCTAGGGGGGTGTTAGGGTGTATTGGTAGGGGTATCACAAGTCGTAAGAGGGAGGTAATAATCCTCTTTACAAGACACTGGTTAGGCCCCATCTGGAGTACCATGTGCAGTATTGGAGGCCACACCTTCACAAGGACATTAACTAAATTGAGGCAGTCCAGAGAAGGGCAACCAAAATGGTGCAGGGACTGCATCAGAAGACATATAAGGACAGATTAACAGAGCTCAATATGTATACCCTTGAGCAAAGGAGAGGAGAGGTGATATGATCGGCATTCAAACACCTTAAGGGCATTAACAAGGTGAAAGAGTCTAACTTGTTTAAATATAAGAACAATAGCAGGACAAGAGGACACAGCATGAGATTGGGGGCCAATTAAGGGGAATGTGAGGAAATTCTTTTTCACAGAAAGGGTGGTGGATGCATGGAATGGCCTACCTCAAGAAGTGGTGGCTATGAATACAGTGCAGGGCTTCAAACAGGCATGGGATAGGCATAAGGGAGCAATACAAATGATTATGAATAGATAGGCCACTGACAGAGCAAAAGCCGATGGCACATTTATAAGGTAGAAAAAGAAATGGGCAGACTGGATGGGCCTTTCGGTCCTTATCTGCTGTCAACTTCTATGTTTCTACATGAGTACAAGGGGATGCACACCCCAACATGAGGTCATAATACATGATGAGTAGCTCAGTCAGTACATTCTGTAAAAAAAACAAAAAAACAAACAAACAAATGCAGGCACAAGACAGTTGCATGATACAGAATTTGCAGCCATTGGACAGTTTGAGCAGCAATGTATGTCCAGAAAGAGGTGCAAATAATCAAGATAGGGTTGCAGGAAAAAAAAATGTTGTATCACAGTAAGGCAACTGGTACAGATATCAACGGTTGCATGTTATAGCGTGCCGTGGCCTAGGCTGACAGAGGCTCAGCAGAGAAAGCAGAGACGGGAGATAGGGCAGTCAGCAAACAGAATATACTAGAGCTAGGAGGGGAAATACTGGTGAGCAGAGGAGATGGGGGGGGCAGGCAGGGAATGGCTGGCTTGGGGGGATAGGCAGGCAACACATGGTGCATCCCAGGAACAAGGGCGGTTTTCAGGCCCTAATGTTGACAAGAGAACAGTTGCAAGTAGACTCCATTAGGAGCCATACTTTCAGTGTGGTTTTGAAAGCCATATGGGAGGGGGATAGGTGGATGGACAACGGGAGTCGGTCCCAAAGGGAGGGGGCCGTGACTGAGAAAGCTTTACTTCCCATAGCTGTTGAGATGTGAGGGATTTCAAGAGGAGTCCCTAAGGCTCCTGGAGACCACCCAATCAGTAAGCAGTGAAGGGTAGGGCAATAGTTGATAGTTCCTGAGAGATTTATCAACTAAACATCCCATGGCGTAGTCAAAACAACCCTGCAGTGAGAGTCACCTTAGGGACTGATAGAGCGTGCAGTGGTGAGTAGAAAAGAGAGCTAGAAGAACAAAGCAACAGATAAAATTGTACGTAATGTTTAGATGAGAGCATAGCGAAGAGGACATGAGAGAGTAGAGGGGGGGCAGTAGGTTACTTTATGCAACAGCTAGGCGTGCCTCAGGGGACAGGAACTGCTTAAGGCAGTAGGCAGTGCCTAGCTTCTGGTGAATTCTCTTCACAGTGAGATTGATGTGTTCATTGAAAGTAAGGGAGGGATCAAGGGTCACCCCTAGATATTTAAAGTGGGGGACAGTTTCAAGAGGGGGGCCCACTGTGGAGAGTACCAAGAGGGTGGAATTCAATTTGGCGACCTTAGTAAGGAAAGGTTTTGAGCCACAGAGCGTGGCTTTGGTCTTTTTTTCATTTACGAGAAGTGTGTTGGAGAGGAACCAATTATGTGTCACACTGTAATTTTAGTGTGAGGGTGGAAGACGTAGAGTCCAGGTATTTATCACTGTGATATAGGACTAGGTCGTCCACATAGAGGAGTGGCTTGTAGTTTAGACTATCAGCGGGAAGTGCATTAATGAACATGGAAAAAAGTAGTGGGCCAAGAATGGAGCTCTGGGGGACACCAGTGTGAGTGGGTAGGGTGTCCAAGGAATCTTTGCCATATCAGCACTGACAGGGATCTGTTGGTGAGGTAGCTACAGAACCAAGTAGCAGTTTCAGGGGAGCAGCCAAGGTGTAGCAGGGTGAAGTGGAGAAGGTGGTGGTCAACGAGGTCGAAGGCCTTCGATACAGCCACAAAAAATGCACCTGTGACCTTGCCCATGTCCATATTTCTAAGGATGTGGTCGGAAAAGAGGGCCAAAGCTGAGGAGGTACTATGGTGTTTGTGGAAGCTGTGCTGAATGGGAGACAGGGGTGTATTTGTCAAGATGCTCCGATAGTTGGTGCATGATTTTTTTCAAGTAATTTACTTAAATGCGGGAGGAGGGAGCTGGGTCTGTAGTTCCCAGGGGTGAGGGGATCACCTGCTTTAAAGATTGGAACCACGTGAGTGTGCTTCCATGAGTTAGGGACTGAGGATGATGATAGTGCAAGATTGAATATATGAGTTAGGGGGTTGACAATAGCTGTGGAGATGAGCTTCAGGAAGGTGGGCTAAGGACCATCACTGCCAGGCTTCCTCTAGGTGGTAGTGACTTCAAGAGTTTGATGATGACACTCTGACCAATGGCCCTAAAGTAAAATGGGGGAGGAAGGTCAGCACTTGTGGAGGAGTTGGTGTGACAGGCCATGATGTTCTGGTCAACTGGAGGCAGGGGAGGAAGTTTACTAAGATATGGGGTTTGGTCAGTAAACATTGAGTTGAAAGGGTCTGCTATCTTAACAGGGTTGTAGATGGGGCCCAAGGGGGGGATACGAGTTGTATAATTTCTTTATTGGCCTTGGGATTCAGGATGGACCCGATAGAAGGCCCAGAAGCTATGAGGGCTGCCAAGGGTGTTCTTTTGCTGGTTGATGAAGTATGCACACTTGAGTGTCTTGGCAACTCTTTTGCATGAATTGTGCAGTTTGTGATAGGCGTTCCATAGCTGGGGTGAGGGGGATGCTTTGTAGGCTTTCCATATGTTGTCCCTGGATTTCATTTGTCACAACAGCTCCCTGATTAGCCAATGGGTGCAGCCACCTCTAACCCTTCTGGTAGAGAGGGGGAAGTGTTTGTCTTGCAGCTTACGTAGGTTGTCAGTAAAGAAAGTAAGTGCAGAGGAGACGTTGTTGAGCCTGTAAAGGGCGGACCAGTTTATGGACTTTGCATCCCTTGAGACAGAGTCCTGATCCTGGCTGTTAAATTTTCTGAAAGACAGCAGTTTGGGGGTGGACAGCTAGATTTGGTGACCAGAATTATAAAAGTGGAGGTATGGTCACTAACAGAATCAGACATTGTGCCTGCCTGGAGGGCTAGATCAGCCCGATTTATGACAATCCAGTCCAGGATGGAGTGGTTTAGTGAGTGGAGGTTATACCTGATAGGGGAAGGAGATAACTTGTTCCAGGTTATGGGACTTCAATAGAATCGCGTAGTCAGTTTCAGGAGCTTCTACCCAGTTGAGGTTAAAGTCCCCAGGTAAGATGGTGTCTCTTGATGGTATGACACTTGCAAGCCCATCTAGAAAATTAGATAGGCCTGGGATGCCTCCAGATTGGGGGGTGGGGTTATAGCAGCAGCCTAGGTAAATCTTTTTAGATGCACCCAGGGTTAGTTCAGTGACGATCCACTCACTTAGGGAGGTTGGGGTTGAGCAGCCAATGGTGGTGGCAGAGACGTGGTCCTGCACTACGGTGCAATGCCCCAACCCCTCTTTCTAGTCAGCCTGTCCAGACGGAAAAGGGAGTAGCTCTAGAGTTGGTACAAGGCATCTTCATGGTACAACTTTAGCCAGGTCTCTGAGAGACCTAGCACATGAGGCTTGTAAATGGACACCCAAGCCTCAAGCTCAGAGAACTTTGATGGGAGGCTGCAGACATTCAGGTGTGCAACTCGGAGGGCAGTATGACTTGTCCAGGTAAGATTGATATGATCAATGTGTATGTTTAAGGGACCTGGGTTACAGTCCACATCACCAGCAAGGAGAGCAAAGAGAAGGAGGGAAAGGAGAGGACTGGTTGGAGGTAGCGAGCATGGGGACTGGATAGTAAGGAAGTGGACAAAATGTCCAAGCAGATGGCGCTCAGAATTACATACGAACATATGAAGAAGCCAGCAGAAGAAGGCCATTTGGTCTATCAAGTCTGCTCGTGTTGCAGGGTCCACAGCTTGAGCTACTGTCCCTGCCCCCTCTCCCCATTCCTCCCATCTTCCCTACCCATGACCCTTACCCTCCCCCATACCTGTCTCAGCCTCTCTTAAAGCTACCCACTGTCTTCAATGAGATTACCTCTTCTGGCAGCGCATTCCAAGTGTCCACCACCCTCTCTGTGAAGAAGTGCTTCCTGACCTCCCTCCTAAACCTCCCACTCTCCAGCTTAAGACTGTGCCCCCCTCGTGTTATGGTTGCCACTCAACTTAAAGAGGCTCTCTTTATCAACCTTATTTATCCCTTTCAAGTACTTGAAGGTCCCAGTCATGTCTGCTCTCTCTCTCTCTCTCTCCCCCTCTCCTGTCTTCCAGGGAGTACATGTTCAGTGCCCTCAACCTTTCCTTGTATGCTTTACCCTACTGACCAGCGATCATCTTTGTAGCCCTCCTCTGTACCTTCTCCAGCAGGTTAGTGTCCTTTTTGAGGTGTGGGTACCAGTACTGAACTCGGTACTCTAGATGCGGCCTTACCAGTGACCTGTACAATGGCAGTATAACCTCCTCTCTCCTAGTACTAATCCCCTTCGATATGCATCCCAGCATTTTGTTTACCTTTGCTGCTGCTTTCTTGCACTATGTGGCGTGCTTCAGGTTACTAGTGATCATCACTCCCAGGTTCTTCTCCTCCGCTGATGCAGATACTCGGATTTCACCCAGGTAGTACTCTGTCCTAAGATTCTTGGCTCCAATATGCATAACTTTGCATTTCTTGGCATTGAAGCCAAGCTGCCTGATCCTGGATCATCTCCCTAGCTTTTCCAGATCTTTCTGTAGGTCCTATATCCCTTCAGCTGTTTCCACTCTCCCACAGAGCTTGGTGTCATCAGCGAATAGGCACATTTTGCCCTTAATGCCATCCCCAATGTCATTGATGAAGACATTGAACAACACCGGACCCAGCACTGAGCCCTGTGGGACCCCACTGGTTACCTGTCTTGTGCCAGATAACTTCCCCCCACCACCACCCTCAGGGTTATGTCCTTCAGCCAGTTTTCCACCCATCTGGCCATCTTTTCCCCAACTCCAAGATCCACCAACTTCCTGATCAACCTTTTATGGTGCACAGAGTCAAAGGCCTTGCTGAAATCAAGATAGAGGATGTCTACCGCTTGGCCCCTGTCTACTGTCTTAGTGACACAGTCAAAGAAGTCAATCAGATTTGTTTGACATGATCTCCCCCTCAATGCACCCATGCTGCCTCGCATCCTAAAGATCATGCTCCTCTAGATAATCCACCAACCTTTCCTTTAGTATGGTCCCCATGAGCTTGCCCATAATGGAGGCCAGACTGACTGGTCTGTAATTCCCTGGATCATCCTTGGGACCGCTTTTGTGGAGCGGCACTACATGTGCTGTTCTCCAGTCCTGCAGTACTACACCTGTCTCTAGTGAACTATTAAATAGGTCTGCCATTGGCCCTGCCAGCTCCTCAGCCAGTTCCTTTAGTACCCTTGGATGTACTCCATCCAGGCCTGGTGATTTGTCCACCTTCAATGCCAGCAGCCCTCCCTCCCTCCCTCACTCTATCCTCCTCTGTCATTACATCTGTGTTCCCCCTGCCCCCACTCCTCTTTTCCCTCCTGAAGGCACTGGTCCGTCCTTCTCCCTGGTGAAGACAGAACAGAAGCATTCATTTAGTATCTCTGCTTTTCCCCCATTATCCTCCACCCACTCCACCCCTTTCTTGAGCTTAACAGTCCCTTCCTTCTTGTCCCTTTTCTCATTTATATAATGAAAGAAATCTTTCTCCCCCTTCTTAATTCCTTCAGCTATTTACAGCTCCTTCTGTGCCTTTGCTCAGCTGACTTTCTTACTTGCCTCACTAGCCAACCTTAGATAATTTTCCTTATCCACCTCTCTCTTGGTCTTCCTGAATTTTCTATAGGCCAACCTCTTTTCCCTTACTGACTGGGCAACCCCAGAACAGAACCAGCTGGGCGCTTTGGCCCTTGTGTTTTAACCCCTGAGCCTAATGCACTCATCTGTGGCAACCAGTATCCCTTCCTTAATGATGGACCACCTTTGGTCCACCCCCATATCTGCTCTGATATCCCCCAGATGGCTCCTTAGCACTTTGCCCATTTTCCTGAAGTCTGCCCTCCTGAAATCCAAGATTTTGGTCTTAGTCAGGATGCTTTCCCTGCCCATATCCAACTGGAACCACACTGTACAATGGTCACTGCCTCCCAATGGCTCCCTGACCGTTATTTCCTGTGCATGCTCCCCATTTGTGAGTACCAGATCAAGAATTGCCTCAACTCTTGTTGGTTCAGTGATGCTCTGAGTCAGGAACCCAATCTGCAGTCCTTCCAGGATCACCCGACTCCTAGCACATGCCATGGATGGTATGCTCCAGTCCACCTTGGGCAGGTTGAAGTCCCCCACAATTACCACCTCTCCTTTCCCCGCAGCTTCCGATATTTGTGAGCTCAGTTCCCTGTCCCTCTCCTCATCCTGACTGGGTGGTCTATAAACCACCCCCAACCTCACCTTTCTCCCTCTACTGAACCTTAACTGAACCCATAATGCCTCCACCTCCCCTTCCTCCGACTCCTCCCTCATGCAAATTATTTCCTCCCTGATATAAACTGCCACCCCTTCCCTACTACCTTGTCCCTCCTGTGGTTTATATCCAGGGATCGCAAGGTCCCAGTCATGGTGTGATGTTGCCCAAGTCTCGGTTACTGCAGTTATGTCCACCCTCCTGTCCACTAATAGTGCCTGCAGGTCTTCCATCTTGTTTCCAAGACCCCGTGCATTCAGAGACACCACCCTCCACCTAGAATCTGACCTTCCTTCTCTTCCTTCTATTCTTCTTCTTTTCACATTTATCCCCTCAGTGTGCACCCCTCCATGTACCCTTGTTATGTGTTCCTCACCCCCTCCACCCTTTGCTAACTGTGTTCTTGCCCCTTCCACCTCCTCCCTCCAGATCTCTTCCATCACTGTGGGCGAAAGGTTCACTGACCTCCTCCTTCTGGAGTCTGTAGGCCTGCACGCTCACTGCCCCCCCCCAGTAGTTTAAATTAAGTGTAGTGGTTATGTATTCCCCCAATTTGTCCCCGAGTACCCTCAAACCCTCCCTACTGAGGTGTAGCCTGTCTGGTGAAAAGAATGCTTTGTTTGACCAGGTCTCCTCCCAGTCCCCAATACAGATGAACATCTCCTCCCTGCACCATTTCCTCAGCCAGTAATTGAAATCCTCTATTCTTCTTTTCCTGGCTGTGCTGGCCCTTGGTACTGGTATCACCTCTGAGAAGACCAGTGAACTTCTTTCCTCCTTGCAGATCCTCCTTAATTCCCTGAACCTACTTTGCACTAGCTCCACCTCCTCCCCAGCTAGGTCGTTGGTTCCCAAATGTATAACTAAATGAAGTTTTCCTCCAACCTCCCTTACTACTTCCCTTATTCTTAGGCCCACCTTCTCTGCTGTCATCTCCAGCATACAAACCACCCTGCTGCTTGCATTTGGGTCCCCTTTCCTTCCCCAGTGAATACCCCTAATTATGGAGTCCCCTATGATTGCCATCCTTCCATCCCCTGCATCTGTGCTCCCATCCTTCCTTTTTTACTTTTGGTACTAGCTGCTTTCCCACGGAACTGTTCCCTCTGCACCCTGGTGAACTTATCTCCACATCCACAATTTATCCCCTTAACTGTTTTTCCTTCTCTCAATCTGCCCCTCCCCTTCTGTCTATCTGTATCTGCTTTCAGTTTTTCCCTCTCCTCTTCCTTTCCTTTTCTCTCCCTACCCCCCCTTTCTCCACTCCATTTTGCCTGACTCCTCTTCCCTGACCACCCTGATTAGTTCCCTCATCTGTACTCCTACTCTCAACCCTGGCTCAACCTGACCTCCTACCTCACCTCCTGCTGCTCCCTCCCTCCTTCCAGACAGTGGAGCAAACGTATTCAATAATGGAACCCCTTTATAATTTCCCACCCCCAATACTACTCTCACATTCCCACCCCTTCCCCTCACCACTTGCCATTCCTCTACCCTGGGCTCCCTATTCCTCCAAGAAAGATATACTCCTGTATTCCGGGTGCTCCTCCCCACTCCCATCCCCTGCCTGATTCTATCACTCCCCTGGGCATCATCCCTCTGCCTTTTCCTCCACTGCTCTGCTCCTCTAGCTTCCCACACTGTCCTCCCCCGCTCCCATCTGAGCAGCCTTATTTTAGGCCTTAGCAGCTCCAGGCTGTTACACACAGGACATCCCCCGTTATTCCACATCACCCCCAGAAAGACTGCTGCCCCACAGCTATTGCAGAACCACCGCACTCCTGCTTCCCATACATGTACCTAGTCCCCTACTTCCTCCAAGCCCAGCTTCTCCTACCCTCCAGTTATACATAACTGTAAAACAACTATAACAGTCAAAATTATAAAAGGGGTCTGAGAAACAGAGCTTTCTTATTGGCTGTAAGCATTCTATCAGCCTTATGTTAATTTTTTATTAACATACATGTAGAGCCTAATCATATGCTGAACAAGATTTAACACTGCTTAAAAAAAATGTTTTATTATAATAACCCATGGGAGTGCCTTATTGCTATGTTATAGATCAGTTAATCACCTTCTAGGGACATGTGGCATTCAGCTATACCTTGTGCAACATTACACCCCTAGAGGGTGATTAACAGACCATTAACATAACCCCTGGTCATACCTTATTGCTTAAATATGTAAATTTCTATCTCACTTTACCATCAAAAGGTATCAACAATCACATTTTACCATGGACATAAGTGAGCAGCCAATGAAATTGATAGACTGGCAGTTTACCACCATTGTAAATCCTCTGATAACCAACGGCTGTTGATGAGTATGTAATCTATAATATCTTCAGCACAGGAGTAAATACAATAAAATTAAAAAAAAAAACAAATCAACCTTTTTAATATTTGTAATTTATTATAGTAAAAAAAATTAACCTTAGTATAATCACAATAAGCCACTCAGGAATGGGGGAGGAGGACTGATGGCCCCAGGGAACACTGTCCTCCTGCAGGAAGAGGGGATGGCTGATCCCAGTACTGCACTGCCACCTGGGGGACCTCATGCGGCAGTGCACCTGGGAAGGCATAGCATGAAGGGAGGGACATCCAACAAAGATACGCTGTGCATGTGTAACCCCTAGGTGGCACTATCCCAAGGGCTACTACCCCTGCCTGCTTGGCTAGTAGCAGGTTAAGGGGCCTGAGTTCTGAAACAGGTGCCTCCACACGGAGGTCAGGGTTGGTAGTGGTCAAGCTAACCTGGGCACAGCCCTCTGGGACACTGTAACCCCCCTCTTTCCCCTCTAGTGGCCTGAATACTGTACAGTAATCACTTTCACAATACCCCTGGTACACCACACAAGTACCCACACTGTTTGCACTTACCACCAGGGCTGATTCCTCTGGCTCGACCCTGGGGACCCTCTGTAAAACAAGGTTAGGCACAGCAAATAGCAACAGTACAGTACTTTGAGCACAAACTGGAACCACAGTCAGATTACATGCAGGAAAAGTTAGATGTGATTTATTCAGGGGACTTGAACAAGGAAGGGGCAAAATCAGGTTAATTAGCTTAAAGGTTATATCAGTCAAGCAGTTATGCATGCGCTTTGAGTCACCCCACACAGTCCACCTCTGGGTACCCAGGTGGTGAAGAGATGAGCTAGCCAGGACTGTTGCCCGGGGTTGTAGCTGGTTGGGGCCCTGTGATGGAAAATGCAACATGCACAGTACACAATATTTGTAATCCAGAGCCGGAGGGCTCAGTTCATAAAGGAAACGAAACAACAAGACAATCAGCTGACACACTCAGATTAAGCTGTTGTTGCAGGGAGCTACCCTGGTATTTACTCACGATACCCAAGACTGGACACAGGCTAGACAAAAATCAAGACCACAGGTGGTTGATCTGGAATGCCAGGAGAAGCAGGGCCCACACAAGTCACAGAGTCGTCGTTCCTGTTCAAGCGTGGAGCAGGGGGCTGATCCCCAGGCAGGTTTCTCGTCGACGGCTTCTCTGTGCAGTGGGTAGTCTGGCTGGGCCAGTCTGGCAAGGCCCAGACCACATGGAGACAAATTTGGATGCAGTCTGTTTTAGACTGGATACAGCTTCCAGCAAGCAGAACAAAGTTCACACAGTAGAGAACTAACTGACAACCCACTAGCAGCTCATAGCACATTTACATGTACGGGAATTTTACTGTACCAAGCAAAGCGCTCCCCGGTCACACTCGCAAAGTCTCTGCACACACCGGGAGCTTAGGGGTAGCTGGAACTCCTGACAGGCTGATCGCATTCAGCAAAATCTTCGGACTTCTTCAGGTTGAGCCTGGCCCACTTCAGTAGCTTACTTTAGTCACACAAACTTGGATTTAGTCCACAATAATTTTCTTCTCTCCCTCTCAGGAGCAGCAGGCAGACATGCAGGCCGAAACTTAGCCCTTTCACAGTTTTCCCACTCGAATCCACTTAGGATTGCTGCCCAAAATACACTTGAGCTCTTCTCATTTCACTTCCCAGCTCAGAACTAACTGAAAACTGCAAGCAGCCCGGGACTTCCCCAAGATCCAAAAGATTTGGTTGGCTGATTTGGCTGTCAGTCAAAGCAAGACTCCCCCTTCAGTTGCAAAAAAGGCGCAAAAAAGCTCAAAACTACAGTTCTTACAGATTTTGAATTCAGACAGCTCCTGTAGTCCGGCTACATTTTAGGTCCCACCAGTACTGTTTGGTCCAATTTGCAGTCCAGGACCAAGATAGTGGAGACAAACAAAACAGTCCTTGCTACAAAGAAAGCAGGTTAGACAAACTACATTATCATTATCACTCTAAATGATTTTCAGTAAATAGTTACATCTTTCAACAGAGCTCTGTCTCAGATTACTTATGCTGCAATAGGCAGCTCTTAAAGAGACAGTACACAGAGGCTATGCAGGCTCTAGCAATCACATTTAAACTGCTAAAACGCAGGACACCAGCCTGGCAGTGAGCATTTAGGCAAGGTCAAGGAAGACTTTTTGGGAAACCCCATTTGTAGGGGGGTTACACATGCATGCCTCCACAGCATGCATCATGATTGTGTTGGTGTCCCTTGGGGACAAGAAAATGGCAAAAGCCACTGGCAGTGCACTGCGAATAGTCTGACCCTTGCAGGTCTTGCACTGATGGCAGGGCCCTCTCCCAGGTGAAACCAGATCTGTTCCCTCAGCAGTGGAAGGGGAGACCTGCTGACCCCTGCCATGGAAGGAGGGTGTCCATAGAGGAAGATGCTGAGATTGAGCTAAGCGCCATAAGGAACTGAGAGACTGGGCTGGTGGGGAGTGGGTGGGGACAAACCTGAATGATGCAGTCTGCACCAGAGGCGAGAAACAGCACTAACAGAAAAAAGAAAAAGACCATTGTTCCATGCATTCTGCCCAGTTTTTAATGCAACAGATTTGAAGAGAATGCAGTAGTATCTCCCAGCCAGTGAAGATTTAGGAAAAGTGTTCCCATAGTTACTGCACTATCTGAAGCAGCTAATGCTAATGCTTTAGCTAATGCTAAAGTCCAAGAGGGTAGCATCTTTCAGAAAAAGAGATGTGCAAAAACAAGGGGGCACAATTTGAAGATAGAGGGGGGATGGCTCAGAGGTAATATGAAGAAGTATTTCTTCACAGAGAGGGCTGTGGATACATGGAACAGCCTTCCTGAGGAAATCATAGAGTCAAAAACAGTGGGAGAATTCAAGAATGCATGGGACAGACATAAGGAAATTCTAGTGGGGGGTAGGAGGAAGTAAGCTGTTGGTTAACTAGGATCTGCAGCTTATCCGTTAGGTAGGGAAATGGGCAGACTAGGTGGGCCAAACGATCCTTATCTGCCATCAAATTCTATGTTTCTATATTGCTATTGGGTAAGATGAAGCAGGAAAGGATGGTACTATATTCTTGTATTTTACAAAGGTATTTGACATGTCAGAGCACAGCTTGCTTCATGTTTAAGCTGGAAGCGATCTGCTGTACTAGTGAGCTGGGCACATGCTTACCACACAGGAAGTAAGAAGGAGTGTCATTTCAAGGGATAACATCCACAACTGCTAACAGAGCTAAGGTCCCAAGTTTGAACAAGACTGACCACTGGACTGAGCACAAGAGGCGCTCAGAGACCACTAGTGGAGGACATTTCTAGGGGGACCGGAATTGTGAAGGTGAGTCCTGCTTGCAACTGTCTCTCCCTTCCCCCCATGGATCGCTTTTCCAATCCATTGTTGCATCAGAAGTACGACTGCTGTTTCCTGTGTCTAGCTCAGTCAACCAATTGGGTTGCTTGGGGGCGGGACCAGCCTATACAGCATCTTCCTTTACCAAAACTCCTTTTTAAGCAGGGCTCCAAGCTGTGGGATGGAAAACAAGAGTAGGAGCTAAAGCCATCATCCAATGGGCATCAGCTGGGGAGTCAGTCATCAGCCTACCACTCTGCTGAACTGTGTGCTCCTGCCTCTCCCCAGAGACTGCATTCTCCCTCACTAACTGTTCTCTTTGACTGCACTTACACTTACCTAAAATCATTGTGCCTTGTTGTACTGCAACTGCTTGTGTGTGCTTTCTATCAATACCTGTTTTTGAAGTACTTTGGTGCCACCCACCTTGCTTGGGTTCCCCACATTGTTGCAGGAGTCTACTGCTGCCCTAGCATGACCCCTGCATTGGTATCGAACTCCTCCATCTGTTCCTCTCCTCCACTGGTGAGTTGCTCATTCTTGGCAACTTTAATATTGACTCTCCCGCTCCACACATAAACATTGTCAAAATGCTTCGCTGTCACTTCCCCACCTTGGTGACCATAGTAAGAGATACAGCAGTAGCCACAGAGTGGGAGGGGGATGCTCCAGACATTAGACGGAAGCAAGCTTGGTGTGCACACATTAGGCCATAAGCTTCATAGAGCATCCGAGGGCTGGGAAGGAAATGGAGAAAAAGCAGTGGCTGAAGCAGGTTGGTACTTGTGGCTCCTCGCAGATCCCACACTGCCTAATGGGCACAGGACCCAGTGAACCAACAAGGACATCCGGTGGGGACATGGGATACCCCTATGGCCTCACCACTGTGGGTAAGCTACGATGAACAAGATTGGTCCCATAGGTATGTCGCAGAGATGGTGGGTGATGGGTTGTTAGAAGCCACAGAGCTGAAGGGGCTAGCCAGGTGCGGGGGGGAAAAAAAACTTTGCCCAAATGTAAAATTCTTCCAGCTATCTCAACTGATTTCAGACCCAACCCACCTCAGTCATAAATCCCTAACCCCCCCCCCGGGCTGGATCCTTTCCTCATACCTCTACCGTATTGTGGATGCATGTATTGTCCCAGAAGCACTCACTGACCACCATATGGTCTACTGTGTGCACCAGACTGCCACTCTAAAGCTTCCCCTAAATTCATCTTTCTCCAGTCCTTCAGGCTGCTGTTGAGGGGTACTCCCTACATGCTGACCTGTTGGCCACCGACTGATCCCCTATCTCAGCAGCCACCAACATCAATTCTGCCTTCGAGTCCTTCTAGTTCAGGTTTATCAGGGACCACCGTGCCCCCCTCTTAGGAAAAAACAAAGTCTGGGGTTCCACCTCCCCTGGATCTTCACAGAGCTGCTGTCTTGATATCAAGCCAGAGACCAAGCCTGGCAGTTCTTCAGAGTCACTGGCTCTCCTGCTGCCCTGATCAATTACAGGACCCTTTGTAATGCCTGTACCAACCACCCTACAAATGAGGGTTCCTGAAAAGTCTTCCTTGAGCTTGCCTAAATGCTCACTGCCAGGCTAGTGTCCTGAGTTTTAGCAGTTTAAATGTGATTGCCAGAGAGTGCCTGTATAGCTTCTGTGTACTGTCTCTTTAAGAGCTGCCTGGATTGCAGTCATAAGTAATCTGAGAGGGAGCTCTGTTGAAAGTTGTAACTATTTGCTGAAAATCATTTAGCATGATAATGATAATTTAGTTTGTCTAACCTGCCTTCTTTGCAGCAAGGACTGTTTTGTTTATCTCCACTGTCTTGGTCCTGGACTTCGAATTGGACCAATCAGTACTGGTGGGACCTAAAATGGAATTGGACTACTGGAACTGTCTGGAGTCAAAATCTGTAGGAATTGTAGTTTTAGACTTTTTGCGCCTTTTTGCACCTGAAGGGGGAGCCTTTGTTGTGACTGACAGGAGGATCAGCCAACTGAAGCTTTTGGATCTTGGGGAATTTCCCAGGCTGCTGCAGCTAGTTTCAGTTTGTTGAGCTGAGAAGTGAAGAAGTAACAGCTCAAGTGATTTTTGAGCAGCAGTTCTGTGTAGTTTTGCATGGGAGAACTGTGAAAGGACTGCATTTTGGCCTGCCTGTCTGCCTGCTGTCCCTGAGAGGGAAAATAGTTTATTAGGACTGAATCTGAGTTGTGAGGACTATTTAAGCCACTGGACTGTGACCAGGCTTTAACCTGAAGAAGACCGAAGATTTGCTGAATGCGATCGGCCTGTCAGGATTTCCAGCTGCTTTTGAATCCCCAGTTTGTGCAGAGACTTTGCGATCATGACCGGAGAGCAGTTTGCCTGGTACAGTAGAACTTCCTTACATGTAAATGTGCTATGTATTGAAAGTGGGTAGTGATTTGGTTCCCCACTGTGTGAACTGTGTTGTCTGTTGGAAGCTTTATCCAGCCTAATCGGACTGAATCCGCGTTCATCTCCATTCGGCCTAGGCCATGCCACGCTGGTCCTGCCAGACTACCCCACTGCACAGAGAAAGCCACCGACGAGAGACCTGCCTGGGGATCAGCCCCCTGCTCCATGCTTGAACAGGAACGACACCTCGGCGAATCGTGTGGGCCTCGCTTCTCCTGGCACTCCAGATTAGCTACCTGCTGTCTCAATTTTCATCCAGCCTGTGTCCAGTCTTGGGTATCGTGAGTAATCATCAGGGTAGCTCCCTGCAACAACAGCCTAATCTAAAAGCATGTCATCTGATTGTCTTGTTTTCTTTTCACGAACTGAGCCCTCCGGCTCTGGATTACAAGTAGTGTGTGTTGTGCATGTTGTTGTTTTCTTCCATCACAGGGCCCCAACCAGCTGCAATGTTCCTGGCTAGCCCACTATTCTCCATCTGGGTACCCAGAGTGTATGACTGTTTATGGACCCTGAAGTGCATGCAAAACTGTTTGATTGATAGAGCCTTTAAGCAAATTAACCTGATTATGCCCCTCCCTTGTTCAAGTCCCTTAAATAAAGGAGATCTAACTCTTTTTTGCATTTACCCTGACTGTGGTTCCAGTTTGTGCAAGAGTACTGTACTGCCGTTATTTGCTGTGTATATCCTTGTTTCACAGGGGTTCCCCAGGGCCGGGCCAGAGAAAAGCCCTGGTGGTAAGTACAAACAGTGTGGGTACTTGTGTGGTGTATCAGGGTATTGTGAAAGTGATTATTGCGTATTGTTCCGGCCACTAGTAAGGAAAGAGGGGGGTTATAGTGTCCTGGAGGGCTGTACCCAGGTTAGCTTGACCACTACCAACCCTGACCTCCAGGTGGAGGCACCAGTTTCAGAACTCAGGCCCCTTAACCTGCTACTAGCCAAGCAGGCAGGGGTAGTAGCCCTTGGGATAGCGCCATCTAGGGGTTACATTTGCAAAACCTGAATATTTTCCATCCACACTCCAGAACAATCTTGAGTACCCCTCCAAGTTCTGGAAGGTAATTCACTCCCTTTCTTTTCCTCCAGCCCAGTCCACCACTGTTCTCAAGGTTGACAACTCCCACATCTCCGACACTGCAGCCACCGCCTCTTCTTTCAACTCCTTCTTCACCACCAGTGCTGAATTACTCCTTTCCTCCTCAGCTCCTCACCTCCTCCCTTCACCCCCTGCCTTCCCTGTGCATTCTTTCTCTCCCACCACTACTTTTCTCTCACTCAAGGCCCACAAAGCCATTAACCTCCACAGGGCTGTGAGCCTTGATGGTCTCAGCCCCCCGCTTCTTCACTTTTCTGCTCCTGCCATCACGTTTCCTATTACCAGCCTCCTCAAATTCTCCTTTTCCTCGGCTACTGCCCCTGACACCAGGAAACAGACTACTGTCATCCCACTCCCTAAAGGGTGATTTGTCCTCCCCTGATAACTACCAGCCTATCTCTGTCTCCTCCCCACCCTGGCTAAGCTCCAGGAATACATCTGCAGCTTCTTGGACTGGGCTCCTGTACACCTGTGAGAGGTGCTTCACCTGTACATTACTTTCAGCCACACAGCAGGCATGGGGGCGAGCCAGCAGCTGTGTTCTAACGTGAAGAGGCAGGGCTGCTGTACCATAAAAGCCTGCACCACTCACTAGCTCTTTCCAGCATTCATCTGCAGCTTCTTGGACTGGGCTCCTGGACACCCATGACAGGTGCTTCACCTTCATGTTACTTTCCACCACAAAGCAGGCATGGGGACTTGGGGGTGAGCCAGCGGCTATGTTCTAACCTGAGGAGGCAGGGCTGTTATACCATAAAAGCCCACATTGCCCGCTTGCTGTTTCTAGCATTCATCTGCAGCTTCTTTGACTGGGCTCCTATGCATCTGTCAGAGGTACTTCACCTGCACATTACTTTCCACCACACATCAGTCATGGCGGCATGGGGGCAAGCCAACAGCTATGTTCTGATCTGAGGAGGTGGGGCTGCTGTACCATAAAAGCTCACGCTACCCACTAGCGCCACTCAGGAATAATTTTGCCCTCATAAATTTTGCTTCAGTTTCAGCAGAAGAACCTGAGTACTGTCTTTGGTACCATCGGACATCTACTTGCAGATATCACCACAGTATACAGCTACTTGCAAACTTCTACTGTTGACACAGTTACCAGTAATGTTTTATTCGTAACTTCAGACAGTTTGCTGAACTCTGCCACTGTTTCTTTTAGATATATATATATATATACATACATAAGGTGCTGTAACCTTTTGGTCTAGCAAATATTTTCTTGTCAATACCTATTTGCCTTTATCACTGAGTACTAAGCTGAGTTTGTTTGTAACCTGGGTATCTGCCTTTCCAGCATGTTTATGGTATTTATTTAATGGCTGTACATCCCCTACTAAACAAACGTTTGCTGTGACATTAAGATACTACTTACTGTTCTCAGCATTTTACAACTATAAGTTTAACCTCAATGGACGCTATTGTTTTTCATAACGCAGTAGCAGAGTATTCTATGACGGCACCTGCCTGTTGATATTACTTGGGCATCTCTTTTTTTTTTTTTTCAAATTTAAGTACTTTATTGATTTTATAATAACATTACAGACATGTGCACTGTAAGCAGGCAAAGCCTCGGATAATACAAATTATGCAACTTAAACCCCAACCCCCACTGGAATGTGCCCTTATTAAACAGATAAAGGTAAAATCATAGCATTTACAATTACACGCATGGAGAGTTAGCCAAACCATAAACCACTAATGCAGATGTAGTGCATATAATTGGCCCCATTTTTTTTGTAGAAAAGCTTGAGTCTATTGCGAGAAATTACTCTGGCATTTCATTTGATGACTGTGTGCGCTTTGCTTTACAAAAGCACTCTGGGACACTGAGACCCTGATAATTTTTCTAACAGCATTTTGCAATTATAACTCTAATTTTAATGCACGTTACTGCTGATCAGAGTGGTTCCTGATGTAGTAATTCTGGGCCTGTTTTATGTTATTTTTATCTTATCAGATTTTTTAATTGCCCACAGTAACTGAGTCTTTTCAACATGGAAGAGAATGGGATGATTATCTTTGTTTCTTTGCCGGTGGTGACTTCTGTTTAACTCATGTTCAAGAGCTTGGATCAAATGGTAAGATTTTGGCATTCGATACAGGTTTTCTTCTCAAAAAATCTTTTCCTACCTGTGTAGCTGCCAAATTTAATCATATTTCTATGTTTATCTCTAGATTGTTGTTATTGTCTGGTGACGTTGAATCTAATCCAGGACCCCTGTCCGACTATAATGAAATACATGCTGATTATTTTCAAACTGTAAAAGGAGGGCTTAAATATTGTGCAATTTAATGCTCATAGTCTAGTCTCCAAAATGCATGAGGTTGAGGCTTGGGTTGCATATTACAAGCCGGATAAATTAGTTATTACTGAATCCTGGCTTCGCCCTTTGATATTAGACAGTGAATTAACAATCTTAGATTATACTAGTTTTAGGAAAGATAGGAAAAAGGGAAAGGGAGAGGGATAATTTTTTTTTGTTAAAAGCACTTTAGTTGTGGAACCTCTTATTATACAATAGGAGTGACGTGATATGGTGTCACATAAAAATCTCTATAACAACTACAGTGTGATAACCAAATCATGATGTGTACACTGTGAAGATATCAACCACAGTGTACTCGTCATCGCCAGTTCTCAACCCAGTGTATATATCACTTCTACCCTCCTCACGCTGCTAAACCCCCAAAGAAGAAAACTAACAAAAAACAGAGCCCTATTGTATAAAAAGGACATGCGATGTCCTGTTGTGTGATACCTATGTATCACAACTTGTGGACAGCAACCTCGGAAACCCCACTCGTTGCTCCGCTATGCTACGCCACCCGTGAGCCAAGGTCACTGTCCACTCGTGATACAAACAGTATCACACACCGGGCCAGGGCATATCCCCTTAGTAATGAGTATCCTACTCTATACCATTGTGAATATCTTGGAATTCACATCAGAACAGGTGCTTTTAAAAAGTTGACAATTTATTGTATATACAGCCCCTTAAAAACAACATAAAAGGATTTCAAAATTTTGTTGAGTTGATGTCAAATTGTTGTAAAAAGGAATTAATTGTTGTAGGAGATTTTAATCTTAATTGGCAGTGAAAAGATATCATAAAATACAAGAATGCCCTGCTTGGTTCCATAGAAACATAGACTTTGATGGCAGATAAGGACCGCTTGGCCCACCTAGCCTGCCCATTAGATAAGCTGCAGATCCTAGTTAACCAACAGCCTACTTCTTCCTACCCCCACCAGAATTGCCTTATGTCTGTCCCATATATTCTTAAATTCCCCCACTGTTTTTAACCCCATGATCTCAGGAAGGCTGCTCCATGCGTTCACCACACTCTCTGTGAAAAAATACTTCCTCACATTACCCCTGAGCTGTCCACCCCCATCTACAGATTGTGTCCCCTTGTTCTTGCACATCTCTTTTTCTGAAAGATGCTACCCTCTTGGACTTTGTTGATTCCCTTGAGGTACTTGAAAGTTTCTATCATGTCCCCCCTCTTCCTCCTTCTTCTTCTCTCAAGGGTATACATATTAAGCTCCTTTAATCTTACTTCATATGGCTTCTGTTCCAGACATTGCATCATTTTAGTTGCCCTTCTCTGGACTGCCTCCATCCTGTCTATGTCCTTGTGGAGATGGGGTCTCCAGAACTGCATACTGTACTCCCGATGGGGTCTCACCAAATTGTCTGTACAGAGGGATAACAACTTCCTGTTTTCTGTTGATGATGCCTCTCCCTATACATCCCAATATCCCCCCAACCATCCTTACTGCCTTCTCACATTGCTTGCTTACCTTTAGGTCATCTGATATGACCACCCCCAGGTCCCTTTCCATTTTTGTTGTTGTTAATACCCCCCCCCATTGCGTACTCTTCCCCTGGGTTTTTGTTTCCCAGGTGAATTACTTGACACTTTTTTGCAATGAATTTAAGCTGCCACACTTTTGACCATTCCTCCAACCTTTCCAAGTCCCTTCTCATCCTTTCCACCCCCCTTGTGAATCAACCCTGTTACAGATCTTTGTGTCATCTGCAAAGAGGCACACTTTTCCTTCCAGTCCCTCTGCGATGTCACTTATAAAGACATTAAAAAGGACCAGACCCAGTACTGACCCCTGCAGTAGCCCGCTAGTAACCCCCCTTTCTTAGGAGTGAACTCCATTTACTATTATCCTCTGTGTCCTGTTGTCCAGCCAATTATTTACCCAGGCTACCACCCTGGGACCCACTCCCAGGCTGGCTAGTTTGTTTATTAATCTTTTGGGTTCTGTGCCCTGCTGGCCTCTAGGTACTCAACAATTCTTTCTTTCAGAGGTGTTTCCATCATTTTCCCTACCACTGAGGTCAAGTTAACAGGTCTGTAGTTTCCTGCCTCTGCTTTGCTCCCACTTTTGTGAAGGGGAATCACATCCACCCTTCTCCAGTCCTTAGGCACCACACCATCCTCCCATGATTTGTTAAAAAGGGTAATCAGTGGTGTCACTAGTTCTCCCCCTCATTATTTTAGAATTTTGGGGTGAATCCCATCAGGCCCCATTTCTTTGTCCACCTTCAGTTTTAGGAGTTTTCTGTGAAAGGACTGGTATCAACTCCCCTATTCAGAGTAATTCTACTGATTGGATTAGGTACCTCCCCCTCCTACTCTGTTGTGAATACTAAGCAGAAGTATTTGTTCAGTATCCCTGCTTTTTCACTGTCCCTCTCTGCCCACCCACCCTTCCTCCCCTTTATTAAGCCTCACTATCCCTTCCTTGATCTTTCTCCACTCCCTAATATACCTATAAAAGGTTTTATCCCCCTTCTGCAATGTTGGGGGTGTGACTTGGGGTTGTTGGCCATAATGCTCACCGCAACCCCACCCTGCAGCCACTGACAGGCATCGAGGTGTGCCTTGGGGGCTTCGGCCCTAACATTCATCCCATTCTCCTATAATGCACCCATCTCAGCTTATTTCCTTATGGAATGGGGTGAACATAAGGGCCAAAGACCTCAAGGCACACTGCAACACCTGTTGGTGTCTGCAGGTCGGGATGGGGTGGAATGGCATGAGTGTTTTGGCCGATGACCCAAAGGCACACCCCCAATGCCTGTCAGTCTCTGCAGGGTGGGGGTGGGGTTGGCGTCAGTTCAATACTTCACTGCCATTCCTATTATGCATCTTTCTAACTCCTGTACTACCAGTGTCAATGCCAACAAGCAAACATTCAGCACTGATAAATGCTTGATTGAAATCTAACTGCTTTTCCAAAGACTCTGAGGCTACGTTTCTTGTCGGACTGGATTCCCATTTATTTACACGTGCTTTTGTGACATAAAAATAACTATTTTCTCAAAGCTTAAGCACTTCCACACCTTTCTGACTACTGTAGACAGCCCATATTCTAAGCTGCCCCCAGAATATTTTGTATAAAATTCCTCCACATAAACCCCAAGTCACTATGGGGTTAAACTTTTCTCTTCATAGAATATTTCAACACCACTTTCTGAGTGACTTTCTCTTCAGTTTTCCACATAAATAGTCATGTCTCCTTTAAATAAACTGCCTTCTGCAGTTTTCTGTAAAAAAAAAAAAATATTAATTTTCCGATGCTTAGCTTCACCTTCTTTGTGTCTGATTGCATGGATTATACTCTTCAGGATACACCCTCCTTGTCCAGATTAGCGACTCCTTTAATTTTAAACTACTGTACAATCCTGCCAAGTTTGAGGTAAAACAAACGTAAATTGGCTTGGCAGCAGACTTTTGAAAATACTGCTTTCTTCTTTACAGCATTCTTAAAGAGGGACTCAGGTCAAAAGTGCTACATTGCAGAATTAGAATACGCACACCCCCAATAAATGTCATTTCAAACATTAGATTTCTGTGTCACTTCATTTTAAAGTTATGGGCTATTTTGTAACCCTGATTTCACTACCTGTTCAAAAAAGCCAGTTTCAGTGAAGATGCGCTGATGATGTCATCTGAACTCACAGTCTAGCCCTTCCTGTCAGCAAGCTTATAGGACCTGTTTCTCCAAAGTGAAAAGATCATTCTGCAATGGTTTTCACAAGTAAAACAGGCAGCACCATTCTAAAAACAGTGCTACAGAATCTATGTGTTTCAGGTTTTGTAACAAAGTTGACAAATTTGTATTTTAATGCCTTTTTGATGTGGTTCATTTCTCCAGAGTTGCAGGATGGTGAGTCAGCATGCTTCCAGGCTGCTGATACCATGTGAAGTGCTACTCAGCAGTGCCTGTTTGGAAGCTGTTTTGCTACAAGTGTTGCAATGCTGGTGGCTGCATTGTTGTTTGTCAGTCTCTGCTTTACGATAAGTTTTAATAGGAGCCTTATATGTGTTAATTCCTACTAGCGGTGGAAGTGTTAGCCCTGGTAAAACAATCATTATAATGTGGAGTACAAAGCGGATGAGCCTGAATATCGCTCAAGTAACAGCCTGTCAATGAGAAAACAGAAAATGAGCTCTGCTCAACTGAGCATCCCATTCATTTATGTTTTGATGATGAATAAAATATTGATTAATTGAGTGATAGAGCATTGAGCTGGCTACTGCATAGAAACTCTAGTAAGGTTTCAAAACAGCACTACCTCTCCCACCCCCATTTACAGGGTGATGGAATAATTGATTTAAAGTGCCATATTGAGAAACAACCTCAACTGAATGATAGGTGTGAATGATCACAGCCTTTCACCACATCAGAGATATACAGTCTGCAAATTTCATATTAGTGTGATATGACTTAGCATCCAGCAACCCAGGAGAAAAGGACCACAACAAAAAAAGTACCAAACACAAAAATATGAATGTGTCAATTTTGTTACAAAACCTGAAACACACATAGGTTTTAAAGCAATGTTTATTGAATGGCACTGCCTGTTTTACTGGAGAAAACCATTTGCACATAGTTTTTAAACTTTGGAGATACAGGTCCTGTAAACTTGCTGACAGGGAGGGCTAGACTGTGAGTTCAGAAGATGACATCATCAGCACCTCTTCACTGAAACTGACTTTTTTGAACAGGCAGAGAATTTAGGGTTGTAAAATGATTTGTAACTTTTAAAAAAAAATAACTTAGGCATCCCAGTTTTGGCATGATGGTGACTGGGGCTGTGTTGATCCGTATTCTGAATTTATTGATGCCAGTAATTTGTGACCACAGTCCCTCTTTAACCGTCCCATGCTTTAAACACAAGGACCCCTCCTTTAAACAGCTCAGATTTGCACACTGTGCAATTCTGTAATTCCACTTCACTTTGCTAAGGTTCTCAGGGCTCCATTTTAGCCCCTTGTGGATTTTATTTACAAAAAAAAAATGATTTTATTTGCTTTGTTTACATATGAATTGCCATGGGTCCCCCATACATGAGATCACTTTTCTGCTCTCTAAAATGGCTCCCTGCTGAGTCTTTTCTTATATGCCTGCAGTTTTATTTTACTTGGAGCTCCATCTGAACTGTGTCCACTTTTTAATATTTTATTCCATGTATGTGAGCAGGTCCCTGTCGCTTGCTCAATTAAATGAAAGATTATCTAGTTGTCCTGCCTGCAAGAGGAGAACCTTCTCTGCGTGTCTCTCTCTCTCTCTCTCACTATTGTGAAGCACTTCAGTTGTAGGCCTAAGCCTGTTTAACGACCAGCATAGGAGTTTGGAGTGGCCACTCACAGCAGCACTGGGGGATTCCTTACCAAGCACACCAGCACTCCGCTGTGGAACTGACAATCGGTTACTCACTTCCCCTTACTCCAAGGTGGCACATCGGTGCCCACAGCTGCCACTCTGCAAATTATTTTAAAAGCAGCAGGCTGCATTTTAGGTATTTCCAGCACTAAATCCATCACACTAAGAAACAAAATGATTAACTCATTACCCCCAATATTTCATATGAAGTCCGAACTATCCATTGTTTACCAGGTAATAATGAGTTAATTAACATGGAGACCCAGACTGTCCCCAATTAAACCACTGGACCACCAGGGCTTGCGTAACAGTAGCCAAGATTTCAAAATGTATTCCACTGATGGGTGTTTACTCGAGTGTGTTAACTCATTTAAATATATTGGACTGACATTAGATCCATGCTTAAATTTTAAGTTGCATCTGGACAAAACTTCTGCTAAAAATCACTCAAAAATTGGTACACTTTATTGAATTCGTAATTTCCTAACTAAGGAAACTCGCCTGGCCATAGTACAGCAAAACCGCTTACCAGTCTTGAATTATGCGTCCATTGTTATTGATTCCGCACCAGCTAGTACTATGTTCAAAAGAGTATTATTAAAAATTATTGGTAAATTTGCTCTCCTGGCATCACACTGCACCTATCATTGCCAAATTTCACAAAATCTTGGCTGGTTATCAGTCCACAATAATTATAAGCTGCTTTTATCTCGGTTTGTGTTTAAGGCTATTAATTCTTGAGTTCCTATTTCCTTGAGGAAACGCTTAGTCAAACATGCTCCTTCTAATGTATCATGATCTTCAATTGAACTCCAGTTGCTCAAACCATCTGTGCATGGTACAAATGGAAAACAAACATTTGCGTATTGTGTAGCATCTCTGTGTAATTCTTTGCCAGCGCAACTCAGGCAATTCTCATATGAAATTTGACAGCAGATAAAGGCCTAGAGGTCTATCAAGTCTGCTCGAATGTGCAGCTAGCACTCCTTATTCTGCAGCTGCCCCTCCCTTCCACCCTTCCCCTTCATTAACCCTCCCCCTTGTCCTGTCCCATCCTCTTTTGAAGCAGTCCACTGTTCTACTGCATACCACTTCAGCACGTAACGCATTCCACCCAGCCACCACCCTCTCTGTAAAAAAGTGTCTCCTCATCTCCCTCCTGAACCTTCCTCACTCCAGTCTCATATTATGGCCCTGGTGGCCCTCCCTCCTTACTTTGAACAGCCCCTCTGTACCGTCTTGTTTATTCCTTTCATGTATTTAAAGGTTTCAATCATGTCACTCCTGTCTCTCCTCTCCTCCAGTGAGTACATGTTCAACTCCTTCAACCTTCTCTCATATGATAAGTCCCCAGCCCCTTGATCATCTTTGTGCGCTCTCGCTGCACCCCCTCCAGTAACTTAATGTCCCTCTTCAGATCTGGATGCCAGTACTGCATGCAGTACTCAGGTGGTCTAACTAATGACCTATACAGTGGCAGAATCACCTCCTCCCTCCTCGAGGATATACCCTTACCCAATACAACCCAGCATTTTGTTGGCCTTTGCAGCTGCCATCCTACATTGTGCCAGGTTGTTCATTGACCCTGTAATGAGCACACCCAGATCCTTCTCCTCCTCTGTCTGGGCTAGCTGCACTCCCCCTAGCTGGTAACTCCTCCTTGGGTTCTTCATCCCAAAATGCAGCACCTTGCACTTTTTGGCATTAAAGCCCTGTTGGCAGGTGTCTGACCAGGTTTCAAGCTTTACCAGATCATCCTGCAACCCCTGCCATCCCCCTAGGTCATCCACCATCGTGCCTACCTTGGTATCATCAGCAAACAGACTGATCTTGCTCTTGATGTCCCATGATATGTCTGCAATGAATATCCCAAACAACACTGGTCCCAACACTGAGCCCTGTGGAACACCACTCGTCACTGCCCTTGGGTGTGAGCCCCCACCCACCACCACCCTCTGTTGCCTTCCTGCAGCCAGTTTCCTACCCATCTCACCAGCTTTGCACCGCCCTGTGCCTACTAACTTCCTTCCCAGCCTTCCATGTGGCACTGAGTCGAATGCCTTACTGAAGTCCAGATACAGACATCCACTGCATGGCCCCTGTCCAGTTGCCTAGTTACCCAGTCATAGAACCACTCCAGGTTGGTTTGCAGGATCTGCCACTTATGAAGCCATGCTGTCTGCTGTCCTGTAGTCCTTTGGCCTCTAGGAGGGCCACCAGCCCTCCTTCAGGATAGTCTCCATTAGCTTACCCATGATGGATGTGAGGCTCACTGGTCTGTAGTTCCAAATTCATCCTTGGGGCCACTCTTGTGGAGGGGCATCCATGAAACGATCCTCAGTCCTGAGGTACACACCCCGAATGTAGTGAGGCATTAAATAGGTCTGCCAAAGGTCCTGCAAGGACCTCTGCCAGCTCCTTCAGTACCCTGGGTGGATGCCATCTGGGCCTGGCGCCTGTCCACCCTCAGTGCCTTCAAACCCTCTCAAACTCTGCTCTCCATGATTTCCCCATCTGTCACCACTTCCCCCTGCTTCTGCCATTTCTCCCACCTTGGGTGTCACCCCCTCTTCTCTTTAGTAAATACTGAGCAGAAGTACTCATTTAGTGCTTCCGGCTTATCGCACCCTGCTTCCACCCAACCCCCCTCCTTCCTAATCCTTACTATGTGGTCCTTACAGCTGCTTTTCTCCCTGATGTACTTAAAGAAGTCCTTCTCCCCCTTCTTAATGCCTTGTGCCAGCCTGAGTTCCGTAGATGCTTTGGCTCCCCTTACTGCCCTTGTCACCTCCTTCGATTCTGTCAAGTACTCCTCCCTGTCCTCCTTCATCCTTCAAACTTTTCTTCTCAACTGCCTCGAAATATTTTAAAAATTTGAATGTGTGTTCATGCAGATTGTATTGAGTGCTGTATTTATTGTAACTGTTCTTTGCATTTTATAGTGTATGTTTTGTCTGTAATTATCATGATCTCAGACTGTACCTGAAAAAGAAATGTATATTCCAGTGTACCTACCTGATACTCAAAAATCAATCAATCAATTAATACCATGTTCATTCCCAACTTTTCCCTTTCCTTGATTGCTCCTCCTTCTTCACTCCCTTCCATTCTGGTTTCAGGAAGTCCCAATCCACATCCACCTTCCTCTTTTGGCTCACTGACTCCATCCCTTCTGGTATGGACCAGTGCACGATCACCTCTGCTACCGTTGCCAATTTGGCAAAAACCTATGACACTGTTGCCCACCCCCCTTCTCCTGGACAAGCTTAAGGTGGCGAGGCTCTCTGCCTCCTCAGTCTATTGGTTCCTCTCCTACATTGAGGGCAGGTCTCGAGTTGTCCATATACATGATCACCTATCCCCCAGGGGCTCCGTAGAATAGGACAGGAAGGAGGGTTCCAGTGGCTATTGTCAACCTAGCTTTGGTGGTTAGGTACCCCCCTAGTCTATAAAGTAGTCAAAGTTTTTGGTGGATAGTCTTAACTGTTGCCTCCACATGCATTTTCAGAGACAACTCCTGGTTGAGATGGAAGCCTAAGTACTTTATAGACATGGTGATCTCGAGCCTGGTGACATTAATGGAGAATATGTGGTGAAGGTTATTTCTATCAGTGCCCAGGTTTCTAGGGTGAATAGCATGGCCTTCAATTTTATTTCCAGTTTAAGACCAATTTATTGTTGGCGAGCCATTTTTCCAGGATTCCAAAGTCAGCGTTGAGATCCTGATTTAGTTGATTTATGTCCTTAGAAGTCTGGTAGATGATTCCATTGTCAGCGTAAAGTTGGATACTGGCCCTCCCCCACAGTGCTTGGGCATGTTATTGATAGAGAACAACAGGGGTCCCAGGATGAATCCTTGGGGAACCCCTTGGTTAACCAGTTTTAGGTGAATGAGATGTGGCACCTTTCCATTTAACCAGTTGTTTCTTTTCTCGAAGATAATGCTGGAACCAGGTGCAGGCGTGAGGGTTCAGACCAAGATGACCAAGGTTGTTGATAAGTAGATCATGGTCCACTAGCTCAAACACTTTTGTAAGGTCCAGAAATAGAGCTCCAGTTGCTAGGCCTTGGTCCATGACCCTGACTACATCCGCTGTGAATCTGATGAGGGCAGTATCGGTCCCATGGTTCTTCCTGAAGCCGTGCTGTGCATCAGACAGCATCCAAAGCATTCCATATGGCCCTGGATCTGGTTGTAGACCAACTTCTCCAACATTTTAGCAAGGGCACTGAGTATAGAGATTGGTCTGTAGTTCTCCAATGCATCTTTAGCACCTCCTTTATGGATGGGGATCACCAATGCCATTTTCCATTTAGTGAGGAATTGATCGAGGAGAAGATATTTGTTAAATAGGTTCCTAAGAGAAGTTCTGATAATTGGTGCAGCTAATTTCAGGAATTTAGGGGCCAGTTTGTTGAAGCCAAGGGAGCCTTCTGGTTTGAGGGATCCCAATAGTGTGAGGACTTCTTTCTGAGAGACAAGGCAGAAGTGGAAATGAGGGTTGTGGAAAGAGTCAGAGTGAGGGGTGCTTGAGTTACTCTGTCTGGGGTCTTTGTAGTCTTCAAGATCAGTGAAAAAGGTATTAAAGGTATCCGCTATTGCATCTGGTTCAGAGACCAGTTGACCATTGACCTGGATGCTCTGGGTGGCATCAGTTAATTGCCCCTTAAGAAGATAACTGATTTGTTTCCAGAAACATTTGGGGGTCAGGTAGGTTTTTCATTTAGAGGGATCCACAATATGAACGTTTAGCACCTTTGAGCTCCTTCTTACAGTTATTCCTCAGTGCCCTGTAGTTCTGCCAATCAGTGTACTCCCCTGTAAGTTTGAATTTACACCAAGCCTTGTCTCTGAGTTTCATATGCTTCCTTTGCTCATGTTCCACCAGTGTGAGAATCTACCGTTAGCTCAATGCTGTTTCAGGGAGGCATATTTGTTGAGTACACTTAGAAAGTAATGGATGAAGAAGTCCAGAGCTAGGTCAATGCTAGGGAGTCCATTAAGGTCATTCCAATGGATTTCTCTTAAGACTGTTGAGAAAAGAAACTTGGTCAAACCTGAAGATGTCGCAGGCAATCAGGACCTTTGGGGGAGTTTTAGCTGAGTTGTTCCTCCAGATGCAGAAGGCAGGAGAATGGTAGCTGAGTGCGTCTGATAGTAGACCTGCAGCTTTTATCCTGTTGGATCTCTTAACTAACATCCAATCCAGAAGAGTGTGGTCTCCAGACTTCAGCCTTGTTGGTTAGCCAATTGCTTGGGTGAGTACCACATCCATAATGGCCGATCCGTTAACCCCGTTATTCAACCAATTAAGGTTAAAATCACCCACGAGTATTAGCTCACCCACTGGGTTATTTCCCTTGTAGCTGATGATGTAATCCAGTTTGCTTTTAGCAGCCTTAGGTGGGATATAGACACATCCTATCATAAGGGGTTTGGTCCCTCCCAGTCGCAATTTAATTAGAAGACACTCTGAAACCCTGTTATCAAGCCCAGGGGGACTTATGTCAAGTGAGTTTAGGGAGCTCTTTACATACAGAGCCATCCCTCTACCTTTCTTGATGGACCTATCTTTACAGAAGACAGTAAATCCCGGGATGTTGATTATGTGGTTAAGTATGGAGGATTTAAGCCACGTATCTGTGATGCCGACAATGTCTGGGGAGTAGAGCTCCATCCAGGCTTCTAGTTTGTGAATTTTTGGTCTTCAACTACATATATTCATTTTTACAATTCTGAGACCCTTGGTGAATTTCCATACGCTGTCCAAGGGAGAGGAGATCCTACTGTTCATAGGCCTTGGGTTAGTCTTGATGTCTCCTTAGAGGAGGAGTGTGAGTCTTTTCGGGAGACAGCCTTGTTTGGTGTCACACGTAGAGAACTCCCTTGGAGGCACATCAGGTTTCCCCTTTGATTTGCACCCATAAAGGGTCAGCAGACCAGGGGAGCAGGTGGTTACTGGGTGATGGGGTGAAGGCGGGGATGGGTGCACATGCCATTTGCTGTAGTCAGGAGCTGGCCATAGTGAGAGACATAAGTCCAGGATGACTAGGGAGATAAGGATAGTGGCAAGTGTACCCAAACCCTTGAGGAGCATGATGGCAAAATAAGAGATACAGGGGGTGGCTGGAAGGGCTTGGTATAGGAATGGCAGGAGATCCCCTCAGGTACGTGGTTGGCTTTAGTCAAGCTGTGAGAACCACCAGCCTATCAATCAGGGAGAGAAGATCAAGACTATGCAGTGGGTATAGTACATGTAGGCAGATAAGTAATGCGTTCCCTGACACATGAATCACAGTAATATGACATGTATTAGCTGCAGTATCTCTTGACCTCTGTTTGAGCAATCCACTAGGTTAAAGTAAAACAGTGCACAGCCAGAAACAAGGTAATTAGGAGAAATAAGACTAGGTGGGGGGGGATGGTTGTCAGAGTCAAGTTACTAAATACACACCAAGGTTCACTTTACCTCGACTATCTGAGCCACAGGGTGATCTGACTCGCATTACATCCCTGCATAGCGAGACACTATGAGGCACAATAGTGAATACATAAAAAGAAAACAAAAGCTACTCTGTAACGTGAACTTACAAGCTCAAATGGGCAGACTGGGTGGGCCATAGGCACTTATCTGCCAACAGTATCTATGTAATGCAGGGAGAATCACAAATATCAAGCAAAAGATGTGACAGAAAGTCAAAGACCTAAATGAGCAAGCCTCTATTGCTCCAACAGTATGATTAGCCTAACTACAGCACTGGGAGCAGAGTGTTAAGGCAGCTGAAGTTCTGGCTGCCGGGCTGTAGAACCCACCTCCTCTCCGCTTCAGACAGAGAGACCAGAACAAAGACTCCATGTCCACCAATCTCGGTCTAAGGGGGGCAGCGCTCCCACACTGATTTAAGAGACATGGGGGAGGGCCGGAGGAGAAAAATTCAGAAGAAGGGGGAATCAAGCCGGGTTCAGCTCCATGAGGCAAGCTGACGGTCTCTTAATGATAGTGAGCGCCGATGAGCTCCAAATCCAGACAACAGTTAAAAGTTATTTTTTCAGCTCCAGTGAGCTGGATTAACGTTCAGGTTCTCCAACGTCCTCAGAGCAGAGCTCCAATAAGCTCACTGCAGCCAGAGATGGAAGAATTCAGCCCTTTTAAAGGCTGGATCGGCTGGAGTTCTTCGTGCCTTTTTTTGGTGGCCATTGAGTTTTTTAAATTTCTGAAGCCAGGAGGAATCAAGCTGGGTACTTAGTACATACAGTAATATTGTGGCCTGACAACTGTTAGTGTAGTTGTATTTTCTCACTTGCACCTTATTGCATTGTGTACCTCCCACCAGGATAGATCTGGAAGCGAGCTGTTATCAGCTCAGAATGTTTTTCCTGATAAACCTTTTACATAAATTAATAGCCAGAATTCAACAGGGATCCATATTAAAGCCATTGTTACTTATGCTCTTTCGTAATGACCTTCCTATTTGTGGTCCAGGGTTGCCCTTGGAAGTGAGCTTCAGCTTAGTGTGCATTTCCTAGTTGCCAGATTCTAAATAATAATAATAATAAATGCCCCCCATGAAGATCCCTGGTGAGGCTGTACCTCAAGTACTGTTTGCAGTACTGGAGTCCACACCTCTGGAAAGACAGGAACCAAAGGAGGGCCACAGAGATGATCCAGGGGAAGAAGGGTAGACACCCTTGGAAACTGCAAATGCACCTAGACTTAATCACCACTAGGTCTCCTGGCCGGGAATTGACCTAGTGGTAAAATGTACTCTAACCTGTATTATATTGTATGCACTATGTTGTTTTTATTTATGAATTTGTACAATTGTGCTTATTTGTATTCCGTCTTGTACTGTCCCGAGTCGTGCCTGAAAATAGGAAGGATTGCTGCCTAGTGCACTTAGCCGGTTACCAAAAGCTAATAAATAAATATAAATAAGGAAAAGTTAGCAGACCTTAGTGTGCATACACTAGAGGCCAGGGGAAGGGGATAGGACCGAGAGGTACAAGTTCTTGTAAGGAATTAACAGAGTGGATTCAAAAGACTTGTTCACAAGAATGAGGGCACAGAGAATAGACAACATGTATGGAGACTGGTGGGGGAGATATTCAGGAGAGACATGACATAGTTTTCCACAGAGCTGGTGATGGACAAATGGAAGAGACCGTCCAGAGAGGAGGTTGAAGGCAAGATTGTAACAGGGTTCAAACTTCGGTGGAACATGTATAGGGGAACTGTTGGACCCAGAGGCAGAAATGGGGAAGGGATACCTGGAGAAGGGGGTGATGAGCAGCCATTAGGGCATAGGATCTCTAAATCCAGCCCAGCATTAGACTTGGCAGAGAGCTGGGGGGGAGGGGGAATGAACAGACTGGATGGACCACTGGTTCTTTTTCTGCTGACACAATCTACATATTTGCCTCTATACATTTCTATAAACAAAACCAAACTTTCATTGCACCTTAATGCAGTTGCCGTTCTCATCTGTTCCTGTAACAAAACACAACAGAGTCTTAAGCAGTTTTCCAGTTAAGCTTTACAGCTCTTCAAGGTTGGTACTCTACCACCAAAATAATATTAAACAAGAAACTTTCCTGCACTGCTGAAGAGCACAAAGTCACCCTGGCATCTTTATAGTTAATGTAAATAAGTTGGACCAAGTAGATGAATTCCATCATTTAGGTGCATTTCGGAACCTAGCTCAGAAAAATAATCTTGGGGTGAGTAGATTAAGAAAGCCCTGTGAATCACGTGTGTGACTCGGGGTGGAGCTGCCAGAGGTGCAGTTCCTCTTAACAAGAGACAGCAGATTTAAGGGACAATTAGTTGGGGTCCTGTGCTGGACATGCTGACAGAGATGAGAGTAAGCACCCAGCTTTAACCTAGATTTTATATATATATTATGGTAGCACGGTAGTGCTACCATAGTTAGGGTTGAGGAGCCATTTCTATGTTAGACCCCCAAAACTTTGCACCTTAATAACTTTGCAACCGTTTGACAGATGTGGCTGAAATTTGGAATACACGATTAAGAATCATAGGCCTTGGCATCTGCCAAGTTTCGTACCAGTTGGATACACGACCGCGGAGTTATTAAGCGTGATTTGCGCGCGTGTTTACGCTTTTTCTGGAATTCTACGGTCGTGCGTACAGGTCACATGGTTTACACGACCAGCCCGAAATCTTCAGGGAACGTGCGGCCAGGGTCCCCAATGTGCCTTTTGAAGATTTGGTGAAAAAATATTAAACGATTCAAAAGTTATTCAAAAAACAATTTCCCATTATAAGTCAATGGGAAAAGTTAACAAAAAGTTCAACACTTTCGCAAATGCATTTTTACTTTCACAAATGGGCCTGTTACTTTCACAAATCGGCCATTTTGTTTTCAGTTGTGATTAGAAAAATGCTTGGCATTTAAATTTGGGACCCTCTAGCAACCTAATTCTTTTTGTATTCACCTAGTTGGACCCTGAGGATGCTAGCCATGTCTTTATTTTGGGGTAAAACACCCCAGAAATATATTTTTCAGAATTTCTGGAAAAATACTTTGCAAAAGTACTTTCATGTCTCACTGAAAAGTCCAAATGTTCGAAAGCTTGCAATGAATTGCGACAGTAATTTTCTAGTCTGTGGGAAAATGACAGCAATTCTTTGGCACTGCACTGCAAAAGAACGGTTGGGAGTTTTGGGCTGAAATTTGGAGGAAACGCAGCAGACATCTCACAGATGTGCCTTTCAGTGTTGTATTGAAAAAATATTACATGGCACCAAAGTTACGGCACTCCAAAGTTGACAGTTTTTTCCCACAGGATAACATTACGGCGCCTGATGCATTATAGGAATCCTTTGGCACCCTGCTGCAAAATAACGGTTTGGTCTTTTTTCCTGAAATTTGGAGAGAAGACAGCCAACAGCCCACAGATGTGCCTTTCAGTGGTTTGGTGAAAAAATATTACAGGGAGGCAAAGTTATGGCGCTCCAAACTTCTCTTTTTTTCCCATAGGATAACATTACGGCGTTCGCTGCGCCTTTCAGGGCCCGTATCTCGGAAACGGTGCGAGATACGGACTTTTCGTTGGAAAAATTCTTAGCCCCCCTAATAGGAGCTAAGTACAAAACTAGCCAGGACAGTCATAAATCATACGACTTTTAAATTTTTTTTCTACGTCGTACGGTTCCTGAGATATAACCTATTTAGTATTCCAAGTCCTCATTTTCTGCTCCGATACCCATTATTATGCATACATTCTTTGTACTCACTGTCTTTCTCTATTCAGCTTTTGGGGAAAACCAGCCTGTGCACTTACATTACTGTTACCACTGCTCTTTCCACTTGCGGTTCCATGCCCGTTTCACTTACCGTTGATGTCTACGCCACCATGTGCATCATCCTTTGTGTTTTCATTTGCGCTTGCGTTTCTGTTATTTTTTGCCATTTGTGTCTACCGTACTGTTTCTCTTTCTGTTTCACTTTGCGTCACCATGCCCATTGACATTTCCGTTTGCAGGCACCATGTTACTATGTGACAAGACATCAGGTGGCACACCATTCCAGTCTACGCCACCATGTTCGTTACCCTTTCTGTTCTCATTCATGCTTGCGTTACCTTGTGCGCCACTGTTAGCGCTTCTGTTTGCATTGCTGTTCCTGTTACTATGCCACAAGACATCATGTGGTGGGAGTGCGGGGCCCTTTGGGCCGCGCCTCCCTACGTTGCATTACGCTGCGGCGAGAGGGCCTCTATGTGCGTATCCTTTATGCTTTCATTTGTGCTTATGCTTTCTGTTATTTTTGCCATTTGTGTCTCACAGTACTGTTTCTCTTTCTGCTTCACTTTGTCACCATGCCCATTGACATTTCCATTTGCAGGCACCATGTTACTATGTGACAACACATCACGTGGCAGACTGTTCCCATCTATGCCACCGTGTGCATTGCCCTTTCTGTTGTCATTTGCGCTTGCATTACCATGTGCACCACTGTTAGTGCTTCTGTTTGCGTTGCTCTTCCTGTTACTATGTCACAAGACATCATGTGGCTGAAGAAGGGAAATTAGAGGCAAAAAACTCCGTTTAATGCATTAGTTAGGGTTGTTCCACAGCGACAAAAGTGAGGAAATTCGCTGTTAGGGTTGAAAACCCTAACTCCGAATTCACCCCCCCCAGCACCACACACACACAGACACACACACACACACATATGCAAGTATGGGGGAGGACCAAGTCAAAACAAACAATGACAGACATCCAGCAGCAGGTGACAGAAATAACAAACAATTGTCTAAATGTACTACGAGACATCCCCACCCACCTGACCTACCGATGCCCCACACCAGACCACACCACATGTGGTGGCCCACCTGAGCAATAGAGTTCAGCAAAACCAAGGAGTTGTACAGGTATAATTTCTCTGATTATAACAAGGGTTTGAGAAATGCAGCTTTCTAATTGACTGTAAACATTGTAACAGCCTTATGTTTAGTTTTTATTAAGATATATGTAGAGTCTAACCATATGATGAATGTGGTTTAATGTTGTTTAACAAAACAGTTTTATTATGATAGCAATAAGCCACTCCCAGGTATTATGTTAATGGTCAGTTTCTCACTGTCTAGTGACATGTGGCACTCGGCTACGCCTCATTCAACATTAAACCCCTACAGGGTGATTAACAGACCATTTAACATAACTGTTGGTCATGCCTTATTGCTTAATTGTCTTTATGAGTGGATACTCTCCCTCTGCTAGGCACTGCAGCAGCTTTGCACAGCACAGTGTCCACCCAGTTACACCATACACTGTCTAGTTACTGGAGAATGGCTGTGAATATGAACTCATGAAGATGAACAGTGTAACTTGATCATTACAGTCATCGAAACCTTAGTGTGATTATAACTGACAGAGTCAGTGATAGAGAATAACCTCTGCTGTCCTAGTACACTTACCCCATTGTGAGTTAAATCAATACTAAAAGACATTCTGTTTATATCTACACTATACCTACTTGATTCATGTTGTACCACAATTAACATAGTTATCAGTGACAGAAGTGTGGCAACCTCAAACACTAGGCATACAGCCTGAGTATGAAACAACTGTTAAAAAAATTACACTGTGTCCATAAGTGGCATAGATCACTCATTGCAACAATAGTAAATGTATCACTATTTGAATAAGCTAGTCATCACAGATGCAATGAGATTGTCTTTCTCAGGTACAACATACTCAGTAAGTGCCTACAGGAAAATCTATCCTATAGACGTCTCCGACACAGGTACATCATTGTTGGCTCAGTAGTGCTATGATATTTAGAAGTTGCTTGGGCTGATCCATGTAATTACACTGTTTCTTACAAAGAATACTTACTGCATCTTTAGTATTGAAACACTGATGGTCTATGTATGTACATCAGCAGTACACCTTCATCAGTAAGAATGCATCTGATACTGGCAGTGCAATTTCTGGCGTTGAACAGGCAATGCTTTTCCATACGTTTACATCAGTCTCTCTATCTTGAGTAAACCGTTGCAGTAAATGTACTACTATGTAAAATCACATACTAAGCGTAACACTACTTTTATCTTGAGCATGCTAGTGTAAGTGTAGTTAATTTATGTACTTCTCTTAATGTATACTCACTAGTGTTAAAACCTTTCTACAACTGTCATCATGCACCTTCAGCATTTATATTGACTAACGGCACAGTACCAGTTGTGGTGTGGTGCGGGGCATCATGGTAAAGGCCATGCAACTACTAAGTGTGATGCGATGTGTGCACCTGCAATCAGGGATGTGTAACATTTGGTGTACATGGCCTCAGTTTTGCTGTTGATCTCCACTGAGCATGCAGTACCAGGTCAGGTGGGTGGGGATGTCTCGTAGTACATTTAGACAATTGTTTGTTATTTCTGTCACCTGCTGCTGGATGTCTGTCATTGGTTGTGTTGACTTGGTCCTCCCCCATACTTGCATATGTGTGTCTGTGTGTGTGTGGTGCTGGGGGGGGTGAATTTGGAGTTAGGGTTTTCAACCCTAACAGCGAATTTCCTCACTTTTGTTGCTGTGGAACAACCCTAACTAATGCATTAAACGGAGTTTTTTGCCTCTAATATATATATATATATATATATATTTATTATAAATGTACGTATGTGTTCTCTCCATAATAAAGTAGCAGTGCACATGTATTTATTTGTGTAAATGGGTAGGTGAAGGAAAGTGATATTTGAAATTCAAGTTTATTGATCATTCGACACAGATACATATTCATGTCACGAAACTCATTAAGGACAGCATTCATAAAATAAACACCATTTTTTTGTATTATTCTAACGGTTCATCCTTAAGATGTAGAACTAAAAATGAAAGAGTTTTGTCTTTCTTTCCTTTCTAGGCAAGTTCTGTCCATGTCTTCCTGTTATGCCGGTTAGACTGAAGAGATGTTGACTGAGTGTCGACAGTCAATTATTGTTTTTCACCAAAACAAAGACTTTACAGAATGCCCCTGTGTGAAAGTCTGTGTCAAACCCTTTATCCAAAATACTACAAACACTTCTTTAAAAAGAAGAAAAAAAAAAACAAGTGATGAAACAACATGATATCCCACAATAAAATCTACAACTCAATTCATGGCTGTTTATTTACTTTTACTCCATCTAACTCTTATTTTATGTGGCTATTGAAGGGAAGGGGAGAGCTTATACCGTGGGCATGTCACATTTTTCCTGGTATACCTCAGTGGGCAAATCCTTGTTGGGATAGAACCAATATGCCTTCTAGGTTCTCAATCAGGTGCATGCATGGGAGCAATATTCCATTAAAGCTGTCCCCCCTGGAGATCTAATTCAGCCATAATCCTTTCCACCATGGAGATTCCCTTCACAATATCAACCCATTCTAGCCAGATTGCTGAGACAGGGATGAACCAGTGCCTGGTGATGGCATTACATGCTACTGCAAGTAAGATACCTATAAACGATTCCTGGCCATTGGTTCGCTTTTTCTTAGGAAGGGAGTCCAGGAACATGCAGTGAAGCTGAGAGGTTGCTGAATCCCTGTCATTTGTTGAAAACGTCCCATCACTGCCCCCCCAAAAACGGCTGTAATACCGGGCAATCCCAAAAGATAGGATAGTGGTTCCCCACTGCTCCACAGTTTCTCCAGCATGTATCTGAATTGCTTGGGTGATAGTGTTTAATTTTAGTTGGGGTGTTAAAGAACCGTGAAATAATTTTCCATCTAAATTCCTTCCAGGTGTTTGAGGCAGAGGTACAAAATGCCCCCTCCCAAATTTTTTGCCATGTTTGTACAGTTAACTGTATTCCCCCTTCTTGTTCCCAAGCCCCTTGGTAGGTTGGAAAAGCGCATTCCCTGGTAGTTGAGTAGGTGGCTACTGATTTGGAAATAAGATGGGTTACCCCTGGACTGGCTGCTTTCTCCAGTATGACTAGTTCTAATGGGTGAGGGTCTCTCAACACCTCTAGTAGATTTGTACCAGTTCTCAGACAGGAAGCAACCTGGAGCAGGGTTTTATTTAACTCTAAAAATTGATTAGCATTTTGCTCATAAAAGTTCTAAAACATTGTGAAAATGCATAGCACTTGCCTCACTGTGTTTAACAAACATAACGCTTCTAGAAAATCTATATAAATGCTTTCTGTACAGTTAGTATTGTTCCAAGAAAAAAACTGCTAATTAATTATTTAAAACCCTGCTGGAGGTATCTAAAAAAGTGTGAAGCTGTCAGGTGGAACTCCCTCTGTAATTCCTAAAATGGTTTGATTTGCCCCCGGCTAATGAACTGTATAAAATATTTTAGACCCCATCTCTTCCAAGTATTGAAAGAGTGGTCCAATCTGGGTGGAAGGAAGCCGATACAGTAATTTCTGTTCCATTAGTAAGGGTGGAATGTATACCCAAATCCTTTTTTTACTGCCCCCCAATTCTTATACATTTTTTTTAACCATGGATTTACTATAGCTGTCCTACCCAGGTGTTCTGGTGTATCTCCAAAGTCCGTCATCTGTTTCACCTCTGGATTATTGCAGATTCCTGCCTGACCTATGTGTTATTCTGGTCTCTTTTTATGTGTGACACCCGAGGCAGCAACTGGGCCATTTGGTAATAGATTCTCAAATTAGGCAGCCCCAGTCCCCCACCATGCCTCGCTGTGAGCATTGAGCTCCAAGCTATTCTAGCTCATTTCCCACCCCGTATAAAATGATGGAGTGCTTTGTTTCCAGTCAGAGCTGGGGATATGTAAGGGCAGTGTGTTAAACAAAAATAGAAAACAGGGAAGACTATTCATCCTTATGGACTCCACTTGACCCATTAATGATAAGGGTCCATCTTTTTAGATCTGTGAATACCTCTTTCATCAGTTTCCCATAATTCATGTGGTAGAGTTATTTCAGGTCTAGGGGTGTGTGTATGTATGTGTATATTTTATATATATATATATATATATATATATATATATATATATATATATACACACACACACTACACATACACACACACACATACCTAAGTACCAGATGCTGGTAGTCACCCAATTAAAGAGTATAAAGCGAACCAGGTCCAGTGTGCGGAACCACTTATTAATATAATTTCGGCTTTGTCATTGTTAATTTTAAAACCTGAGATCAGACCCTATTCCATTAAAATCTGATAGAGGGTGGTGAAGTTTCAGAGTGGGTTTCTTAAATACAGCATTGCATCGTCCGCATAAAATGAAATTCTGTTTTCCTCTCCCACCCCCAGTTTAATGACCCCAGGCTCAGATAAGCCCAGATGAGCTCTGCCAGGGGCACCATACTGAGAGCAAACAGAATCGGGAACAGTCTTGCCTAGTACCCCTTTATATATCTAGATATTCGGAGGTAGTGCCATTTACTTTAATCCTGGCTCGATGTTTGTGATATAGTGCTTTTATCCATGTCATGAATTGGTCCCCCGAACCAAACTTCCTCAAAACCTCCTGAAGGAATTCCCAGCCCAAGCGATCAAATGCTTTCTGAACATCCACCGCTATAGCCACCTGATGATCCTGCGTCCTCCAGAATGCAAGATATTAAGGCATCTCCTAATATTATCACTTAAATGCCTAAGTGGCACAAATCCCACCTGGTCTGCATGTACCAGGTTCGACAAAATGGTATCGACTCTAGAGGCAAGTATTTTTGTAAATATTTTAGAATCCACGTTATGAAGAGAAATCAGTCTCTATGAAGTGCAGGAGTCTGGGGGTTTACCAGTTTTTGGAATCATCGTGATGAAGGCTTCCCTCCAGGAGCATGGGAAGTCACCCTCTTCTTTGCAGGAGTTAAATATCTTTGTTAAAATTGGGGCTAATTGAATACTAAACTTTTGATAAAACTCGGTATTGAACCCATCTGGACCCGGAGATTTACCTGTTTTCATATTTTTAATTGTCTGGATTATTTCTATGGTTGTTATGGGAGCCTCTATTTTCAGCCTATCTTCCTCTAGCAATTTTGGAAGAGAAATCCTCGCTAGGAAATCTTGTATTCTTTGATTATCTGCAATCCCCCATGGACCCACTGAATAAAGGTCTTTATAATAGTCTTTAAATGGTTTAGCTATCGCTTTCGAGGTGTGATTGTTAATGACCTTTCCCCCTTGTGTAGTCTGTATTCTTTTCACATACCTAGCGACCTGTGCCTTCCAAAGCCGGAATGCTAACAACCGACTGGCTTTATTACAGTTTGTAATACATTTGGTTTACGTATCTCAATTTCCCTTCAACCTCTTGGTCTAATATATTCTGCAATTCCTTCCTATTTAATTCCTCCACTACCCCTCGGTCATGCTTACTTTTGTGAATGCCTTCCAGCTGTTTTAGTTTCAGTGTTAATGCCCTTTGTTTTTGTCTACGCGGCTTCTTTAGGTGAGAGGCAAATGAGATAATTGCACCCCTTATTACAGCTTTCAGGCCATCCCCAACCCACTTAGATCCAGATTCCTGCATCCTATTGTTTTTTTGATAATCTTTTATAACCTCCTATATTTTATTTTGAAAATCCTCCCAACCCAGGAGTGAGGAGTTCATTCTCCAAAAGCTACACCTACTCCAGTCTCCCAATTGGAGGTCCAGTGTCACTGCAGAATGGTCTGAGGCCAGCCTCGGTTCAATAGTACAGTCTGTTATTTTGTGCACGTCTGGGCCACTACATAAAAAAATAGTCCATTCTGGAGAGAGAGAATTATTGCGGTTAGAACAGAATAAAAAGTATAGTCCCTTGCGGAGGGATTAAGCTGCCTCCAGACATTCAGGAGAGCCAGCTCCTGCATACCATTCCTTACTGCCCTGCTCAGTTTTTTTGTTTGTAGCCATGACTTGAGAGGATCGGTCCATCAGAGGATTTAGGACACAGTTAAAATCTCCACCCTTGAGAACCAAGCCCTCTCCTAAATGCAAAATCTTTCAGAATATGAGATTGTAGAATGATGGATCGTCTCTATTTGGGGCATACAGATTAATAAAATCTACTCTCTGGGAGAACAAATTACCTCTTATGACTCCCCTTCCTTCTTCTATGTCATCTTCCTTTATAATTTCTAATGGTAAATCCCGCCTTAATAAGATAGCAGCTCTCACCCTTTTCCTGGAAGGGTGGGAGGCTCCTACCACTTTGCCCACCCAGGACTTTCTGAGTTTTAAATGCGCTGCCTCTGACAACTTTGTTTCCTGAAGGAAACAGATGTCAGTTTTAAGTACAGTATTTTTGTTCTTTTGATGGGTGAACTAAATCTCTCAGCATTCAAGGAAACTACCTTTAAAGTACCCATGATGGTGAAAGTAAATTCACTGTTCCTGCTTCTCAACATAGACTCCAAGATTCCCTCACAAAAAATGAATAATCAAATTAACCAGCCTGGGAGTGGGTCCAGGGTGGTAGCCTGGGTAAAACATTGGCTGGACAACAGGACACAGAAGGTAATTGTAAATGGAGTCCACTCTAAAGAGGGGTTACTAGTGGGGTACCGCAGGGTTCAGTACTGGGTCCAGTCCTTTATAATGTCTTTATAAGTGACATTTGCAGAGGGACTGGAAGGAAAAGTATGCCTCTTTGCAGATGACACAAAGATCTGCAACAGGGTTGATACACAAGGAGGCACGGAAAGGATGAAAAGGGAATTGGCAAGGTTGGAGGAATGGTCAGAAGTATGGCAGCTTGGATTCAATGCAAAGAAGTGCAAAATAATGCACCTGGGAAACAAAAACCAAGGGGAAGATTACACAATGGGGGGGAGGTAGTAATAACAACAAAAATGGAAAGGGACCTGGGGGTAATCATATTAGATGACCTTAAGGTTAGCAAGCAATGTGAGAAGGCAGTAGGGAGGGCTGGGGGGATACTGGGATGTATAGGGAGAGGCATCACCAGCGGAAAACAGGACATTGTTATCCCTCTGTACAGACAGTTGGTGAGACCCCATCTGGAGTACTGAGTCCAGTTCTGGAGACCCTATCTCCACAAGGACATAGACAGGATGGAGGCAGTCCAGAGGAAGGCAACTAAAATGGTGCAGGGTCTGCAAGAGAAGCCATATGAGGAGAGACTAAAGGAGCCTAATATGTATACCCTTGAGGAAAGGGGGGACATGATAGAAACTTTTAAGTACCTCAGTGGAATTGACAAAGTCCAAGAGGGTAGCATCTTTCAGAAAAAGAGATGTGCAAGAACAAGAGGGCACAATTTGAAGATAGAGGGGGGGATGACTCAGGGACAATGTGAGGAAGTTTTTTTTTTTTTTACAGAGAGGGTGGTAGACACATGGAACAGCCTTCCTGAGGAGGTTGTGGGGTCCAAAACTGTGGGAGAATTCATGAATGCATGGGACAGCCATAAGGCAATTCTTGTGGGGGGTAGGAAGAAATAGGCTGTTGGTTAACTAGGATCTGCAGGTTATCCTGTAGGTAGGAAACTGGGCAAGCTAGGTGGGCCAAGCGGTCCTTATCTGCCATCAAAGTCTATGTTTTTGTGTTACCCAAATTTCACCAAGCCATGTCATTTTTTCCTTTTGCACAACAGGTGCGTATAATAACACAGAAAAGAGACTCATAGTTTTCCAACAAACTAGTAACATAGAGCAAGTAACAAAACCAAGTAATAAAGCTTCCTAGGTTATTGTGTTGGTTCCCTGTTAACTCACAGAGTAGTGTAGCACAAGCTACTGTGCTTGTAGTACCAACAAGCCTGACCACTAAGTGTCCATGAATATGACCACCACTGAAATCTTTTGAAATCTTTGTTAGATGGTTCCACTATGGCTTCCAGCCATCCCTAGAAACTCAGGGGCCTCCAAGTGTAACCCTTTTCCATGAGTTATGATACCAGCTGGGTAGAATAGCTGTTCTAGGGGTGGCCACTAAGATGGCACCTAGAGAATTATCCATCCTTCTTAGGTATGGACTTCCAGTTGACTTTTCCACCCTATCATGTTTAGTTTATCCTCCCCAGTCCATTAGTACATGAATCCCTTGCTCTTTGTCGTCACTCCCACCAAATTTTCAAAGCATTTCAATATCCCAAAAGAAAGAAACCCCACAGCGATCATAGTTTATCCATAAGGTTAAACTGTTGCTGCCATGTCAACTGTTTTTCAGTCAATGTTCCTGCTAATCTCACTCCCTCTGAATGTAAAGGCTGAGAATGTCCATCATGGTATGAAAGGAGGGGAGGACAAATGACCGTGCCAGAACCACCTTTGTCTGCTCTCATTTCGGCCCTATACCTTAGATAAACAATGCATAATGTTCCGACCTAGGATACGTTCAAATAGACCGGTTCTCCATTTCCATATCAATGGAACTCCCTGTGGTATCTTCTGTGGGGGAAATGCCAAAAGCCAACAAAATGAGTCCTACCCCATCAGTTATCTGGGGGTCATCTTGGTTAAGAAGCCATAGGAGTCACTTTGAGGTTGTGCAAGAATATCAGACGCCAGGTTCAACGTTCAAAAGTTCAATAGCTAGCTTTACAGGGGACCAAGAGATATGAGATCCATTTTCCCCTTTGCCTGAAAGTCTGTTCTCTGTTACAGAGTTGAGAGAGACCCACAATCAATGTCCAGATCCCTGGGCCTCCCCTTTAGGTATCCCGAGTTGAAACTCAGGCAAGGCTTACCTCTGGGCCATCTGAATCCTCCTGGAGGTTCTTCGTTTCCTGGGCTAACAGCTCTTTTAGGTCCAGACTCAGGTGTGATGGCCAGTGTACAGAAGTCAATTGTGCTCACTGTGGCTTTCCCACTCTGTGCCATGCCACCTTAGCTATCTCCTGTTTAAAAATTTCTTCACAAAGGTCAGGGCATTGGATTCCCATTCACCTCAGGGTGGGAGCTGCCTCCTGCAGAGATTCAAACAGCACTGGTCCTTTTTCAGTGTGGATTTGGAGGTTGGCTGGGTAATAAATTTGAATTTTTATCTTTTTTATTTTGCCCATTTGATTGCCTCCCTGACTCAGCATCCTTTATCATTAAGGTGGTCAGAAAAATATAGGTCCAGAAAGATCTGTTGTCCATCAAATTGTAGGTTGTATTGTTTCCATGCTGTTTGCAGGATGAGCTGTCTCTCTTGATAATTCAGCATTCGGACAATTATAGACCAGGGGTGAACTGACTGTTCCTTTGGTTTAGGAGCCAATGAGCGGTGCGCCTGCTTGACTGTCAGAAAGGACGTCCTCAGGGATTTGAAGCACCAGCCAAATTAAATTGAGCACAAAGTCTTCCATTGTGGCATAGGATTACTCCGTGTCTTCGGGAACCCCGTATAGCTTAAAACTGTTTTGTCTGGCATGGTTTTCTTGGTCATCTATTTTTGTTTGTAGTTCACGCTCCCGTGTCAGTAGATACAGAATTGCTCTTCTCATGTTGACTCATGGAGTCAGCCAGGGACCCAGTTTCCTGCTCTGCTGCCGTGGTGCATTTATCAATTTTTTCTAAGGTTGGTCTGGAGATCTGACACCGATGATTCTACTCTGTGCAATGTTTTGATGATTCCATCTAGTTTGGACAGTATGGTATGTTGATTGCCCAGGTCCATGTTTATCTCAGAATAAGCAATGCTCGCCAATGGAGATGCGGGTTGAGAGGTGTCCTGCAGGCCTGACTGCTTATCTGAGTCCATCAGGGCTCGTATTTTAGCCGACTGTGACTTTTGGCCCCTTGTTTTGTTTGTCACCATATCCTGTCTTCAAGAAATTGATTTGAAAAAACAGAGAAGGGTTTACTGGTATTTTTAAACAAATTTTATCTAGCAAACCCCTGAGCTCCCAAACTAGGCTGCCATAAAGATTGTGATGTCACCGGAAGTCAGAAAGAGATTTTAGTCAGTGTTTGGGACACTTGGAGACTTGTCTTTACATTTGTAACAGGTGGTGTGCTCAAAGTAGCTCAGAAAATTAATCTTGGGGTGAGCAGATTAAGAAAACCCTGTGAATCAGGTGCGTGATTGGGGGTGGAGCTGCCAGAGGCTCTGTGCCTCCAAACAAGAGCATGATGGTCTACATCTGTCCAGGAGGGGAACCAAGATCCTAGGTGATATATTTAAATGCTTCATTGGCAAGTATTTAAACTAGCCAAGGGGGGGGCACTGAAAAGGAGCAGGGAAATCCTAGCCCCCCCCCCAAAATCAGGGTAGTTAGTGAGGTACACACCAAGATAGAGAAGTTGATAGAGAGAAGGGCAGTGGCAAATGGAGAAAAAGGCAGTAAGGACAGGGATGGGGCAAAAAGGGGGTAAGGCCATCAAAAAATGGAGGGTAATGAGTACCAATGCCCCTAGTCTAGGTAACAAGCTTCCTGAACTGGTGGCCTTGATGGAAGAGGGATGCCTTGATATCGTGGCAGTCACACAAACATGGTACACAGAAAACCATGACTGGGATGTCAACATACCAGGGTACACAATTTACAGGAGGGACAGGGAGGGTAGAACAGGAGGAGGAGGAGTAGCTCTCTACGTAAGGGAAGGGATCAAAGCAATGGAACTAAAGGGTAAACAGGGAGGAGAGGAGGCACTGTGGGTCATCCTGGAGACCGGAAATGGCAGGGGTTGTATACAGACCCCAGTCTCAGGGGTAGGAAATGGACAAGGACATGCTAGACGGCATCCTTAGGATGGCAGAAAAAGGGGAGATATTTTTGATGGGGGACCTGAATATACCAGATGTTAACTGCAGCACCTTTGCTGCAGCCACATACAAGAGCAGGGTCATTCTTGATGCCCTACAGGGGGCATGCCTCAGACAGCTAGTGTTGGAACCCACTTGGGAGGGAGCAATCTTAAACCTGATACTGTACTCTCAAACGGGGACGGAGAGAGGATCTCAGATCTGGAAGTGGGTAGCCATCTGGGAACAAGTGACCACCAAACAGTGTGGTTCATGATAAACACAACTGCGGTGTCAAGCCATACAAAAATGAGGGTACTGGACTTTAGGAGGGCTGACTTTTTCAAAATGGGAGAGAGCTTCAGAAAAGCACTACCAAACAGGCAAGAAGGAGGGGTGGAGGAACAATGGGGAAACATCAAAACTGCCATCACAGAGGCAACAAGTCTTTGTGAGAAGCAAATAAACAAATCAAAATGAAAGAAAAAAACACTATGGTTCTCAAAAGAGGTGGCGGGGAAGGTTAGGGGGGAGAAAAAGATAGCATTCAGGAAGTATAAGGAAACACAGAAGGAGCAGGACAGAGAACTGTACCAGTTGAAGAAGAAGAAAGCGGGGAAGGCAGTCAGAATAGCTAAGGCCCAAACCGAGGAAAAGATAGCCAAACTGGTTAAGAAGGGGGATAAAAGCTTTTATAGGCACATTAGGGAGTGAAGAAAGACCAAGGGAGGGATAATGAGGCTTAATAAAGGGGAGGGTGGCTGGGCAGAGAGGGACAGTGAAAAGCAGGGATACTGAACGAATACTTCTGCTCAGTATGCAGAAAAGAAGAGAAGGGGAAGGTATCTAATCCAATCAACAGAAGCACTCTGGATGGGGGGGCGGCGATCCCAGTCCTTTCACAGAAAAAAGGGTTCTGAAAGAACTCCTAAAACTGAAGGTGGACAAAGCAATGGGGCCTGATGGGATTCATCCCAGAATTCTAAAAGAACTAAGGGGAGAACTAGTGATACCACTGATTACCCTTTTTAACTAATGATGGGAGGATGGTGTGGTACCTAAGGACTGGAGGAGGGCGGATGTGATTCCCCTTCACAAAAGTGGGAGCAAAGCAGAGGCAGGAAACTACAAACCTGTTAGCTTGACCTCAGTAGTAGGAAAAATGATGGAATCTCTTCTGAAAGAAAGAATTGTTGAATACCTAGAGGCCAGCGGGGCACAGGACCCCAAAGCAGCATGGATTCACAGCGGGAAGGTCATGTCAGATGAATCTAACTGATTTCTTTGACTGGGTGACCAAAGTAGTAGACCAGGAAGGGGCTGTGGACATGGCCTACCTAGACTTTAGCAATGCATTTGACACAGTCCCACACAAAAGATTAAAACACAAATTAGCCAGCCTGGAAGTGGGTCCCAGGGTGGTAGCCTGTGTAAAAAAAATGGCTGGACACAGGACACAGAGGGTAATAGTAACTGGAGTCCACTACGAAGAAAGGGGGGTTACTAGTGGGGTACCACAGGGTTTGGTACTGGGTCCGGTCCTTTTTAATGTCTTTATACAGTAAGTGACATTGCATAGGGACTGGAAGGAAAAGTATGCCTTTTTGCAGACACAGGGATGATACAAAAGGGGGGGTGGAAAGGATAAGAAGGGACTTGGCAAGGCTGGTGGAATGGTCAAAAGTATGGCAACTTAGATTCAGTGCAAAGTTATGTGCCTGGGAAACAAAAACCCAGGGGATGAGTACACAATTTCTTTTTTTTTTTGGGGGAGTATTAACAACAACAAAATGGAAAGGGACCTGGGGTAGTCATATCAGATGGCCTAAAGGTAAGCAAGCAATGTGAGAAGGCAGTAAGGATGGCTGGGGGGATACTGGGATGTATAGGGAGAGGCATCACCAGTAGAAAACAGAAGTTGTTATCTCTCTGTACAGACAGTTGGTGAGACCCCATCTGGAGTACTGCGTGCAGTTCTGGACACCCCATCTCCATAAAGACATAGACAGGATGGAGGCAGTCCAGAGCAGGGAAAGTAAAACGGTGCAGGGTCTGCAACAGAAGCCATACGAAGAGAGACTAAAGGAGTTTAATATGTATACCCTTGAGGAAACCAGGGAGAGGGGGAACATGATAGAAACTTTCAAGTACCTCAAGGGAATCAACAAAGTCCAAGAGGGTAGCATTTTAGATATGCAAGAACAAGGGGACACAATCTGAAGGTGGTGGACGCATGGAACGGCCTTCCTGAGGAGGTCGTGGGGTCAAAAACAGTGGTGGAATTCAAGCATGCATGGGACAGTCATAAGGCAATTCTAGGGGTTGGGGGTAGGAAGAAGTAGGCTGCTGGTTAACTAGGATCTGCAGCTTATCCAATAGGTAGGGAAATGGGCAGACTAGGTGGGCCAAACGGTTCTTATCTGCCATCAAAGTCTGTTTCTACAATAAAAGACTCCCTTGCCCAGCATGTCTCATCATGCTTGTGTGCAACCATGGGAGTGGAACAGTGCAGGAGTGGGGCATCTGCAGGAGATTCTGCAGGAGGAACACCCGGCCAAGGTAGGAGATAACACCATACTGTGTTCTGGTATACTGAAGAAGTCTGCTTCAAGGTAGGTAGCTACAGATAGTGGGTAAACATCTAGAGAGTAAGGAGTGGTAGGAACCAGGATAAGGCAGGTAAAGGTAAGGGGGTGAAAGCACCCGATCTATGGTAGTGTGAGAAATAAGTATGGGCAAGTGGGTAAGGAGTAGTAGACACCCAGAGCAAGTTAGCAACATAGAAACATAGAAGTTGACGGCAGATAAGGACCGCAAGGCCCATCCAGTCTGCCCATTTCTTTTTCTACCTTATAAATGTGCCATCGGCCTTTGCTCTGTCAGTGACCTATCTATTCATAGTCATTTGTATTGCTCCCTTATGCCTATCCCATGCCTGTTTGAAGCCCTGCACTGTATTCATAGCCACCACTTCTTGTGGTAAGCCATTCCATGCATCTACCACCCTTTCTGTGAAAAAGAATTTCCTCACATTCCCCTTAATCGGCCTCCTCTAATCTCATGCTGTGTCCTCTTGTCCTGCTATTTTCTTATATTTAAACATGTTAGACTCTTTCACCTTGTTTATGCCCTTAAGGTGTTTAAATGTCTCGATCATATCACCTCTCCCTCCTTTGCTCAAGGGTATACATATTGAGCTCCGCTAATCTGTCCTCATATGTCTTCTGATGCAGTCCCTGCACCATTTGGTTGCCCTTCTCTGGACTGCCTCAATTTAGTTAATGTCCTTGTGAAGGTGTGGCCTCAATACTGCACGCAGTACTCCAGATGGGGCCTAACCAATGTCTTGTACAGAGGATTATTACCTCCTCTTACGACTTGTGATACCCCTACTAATACACCCTAACATCCCCCTAGCCTTACCTACTGCTTAGAGGTCTGCTTGATGATTTTAGGTCATCAGTGATGATGATGCCCAAGTCTCTTTCTTCCTTGTGACTGCTAGCAACTCCTCCCAGCCTATAAGTGGCTTCAGGGTTTCTCTTCCCTATGTGCATGATTTTGCACTTCTTTGCATTAAATCCCAGTTGCCACTCTTCTGACCATTCTGCTAGTTTATCCAGATCTCTTCTCATTCTGCCCACCCCATCTGGATCATCTACTCTGTTGCAGATCTTGGTGTCATCTGCAAACAGACAAGCCTTACCCTCTAGTCCATCTGCGAGGTCACTAATGAAGATGTTGAATAGGACTGGCCCCAGGACTGATCCCTGAAGTACCCACTTGTGACTTGCATCTCTTCTGACTGTATACCATTTACCACCACTCTCTGTTTCTGCCAGTCAACCAGTTTGCCACCCAGTTGACCAACTTCTGACCCACCCGAGCCTACCTAGCTTATTTATCAATCTTCTATGTGGAACAGTGTCAAAAGCTTTGCTGAAGTCAAGGTAGGCGACATCAACTGCTCCCTTGGTCCACCACTCTGGTTACCCAGTCAAAGAAATCTATGAGATTAGTTTGACAGGACCTTCCTTTGTAAACCCATGCTGTCTTGGATCCTGTGCCCTATGGATTCCAGGTGTTGCACTATCCTTTCCTTAAGGAGTGCCTCCATAATCTTGCCCACTACTGAGGTAAGACTGACGGTCTGTAGTTCCCGCCTCCTCCCTGCTACCACTCTTGTGGAGTGGGATCACATGAGCCTTTCTCCAGTCTTCGGGACCTCTCCTGTGCTCAGAGACTCACTAAACAATTCTGCTAATGGCTCTGCTAGTTCCTCCTTTAGCTCCTTAAGTACCCTGGGATGTATGCCATCAGGTCCCATTGCCTTATCCACCCTGAGCTTAGCAAGCTCTTGTAGGACCCTTTCTTTTGTGAAGGGAGTAGTGCTCACCTCCCTCCCCCCTGTGTCCATGATGCTGAGCTGTGGGCCCTGCCCTACCTTCTCTTCAGTAAATACTGAGCAAAAGTATCTATTTAGGATAGATGCCTTTACAGGGTCCTCCTCTCACATGCTCCCTTTTCTCCATTAGCTTAGCAATACCCCTCTGGACTTTCTCCTTTCACTAATGTATCTATAGAAAGTCTTGTCACCTTCTTTTACTGTTCGTGCTAGTGTTTCCTCAGTTTGGGACTTGCCTGCCTTACTGCCTTACCTACCTTCCCTTAGGGCAGTTTGGTATGCCTCCCTATCTTCATCCGCTGTGTTCCCTTATATTTTCTGAAGGCCAGCCTTTTGGCTCTGACCTTTTCTGCTACTATATTTGAGAACCAAAGTGGTTTCTTTCTTCTTTGCACTTCCTTTTCTGTCTAACACAATGGGATGTTGCTTCAAGTATTGTATCCTTAATGCTTGCCCACTTTGCCTGTACCTCTCACCTGTGTTTCTTTTTGCCAGGGCTAGCTTAACTCTGTTGGCCATCTTATCAAAGTCAGCTCCTCTGAAGTCCCATATTTTTGCCTTGGAATGGGATGATTTAGATGTAGTAGCCAAATTGAACCATACCATGTGATGGTCACTGGCCCCCAGGTGACCTTCTACCTGGAGATCTGTGATCCCTTCTTTGTTAGTCAGTACTAGATCTAGGATAGCCCTGTCTCTTGTGGGTTGCTGTACCAGTTGTTTGAGGCCCTCCCCCTGCAGGGAATCCACTATGAGTCTAGTTCTGGCAGATGTTCCTGCTGGTATTGACCAATCTGTATCTGGCATGTTGAAGTCTCCCATTATCAGAACCTCCCTTTAAGCTGTCATGTTTTGTATATCTTCTAACAGTAATGTGTCTATGTCCTCCCTCTGGTCTGGGGGCCTGTAGACAACCCCAGTTCTTATGGCTGTCCCATTACCTGTTTCCAGGGTGACCCACAGTTCTTCTGGCTCCTTATGTGTATTCTGAATTTCTGTAGCTTTGATATTTTCATTAACATACAGGGCCACCCCTCCCCCCCTTTTTGCACCTCGGTCTCTTCTGAACAATACATATCCAGGTACTGAAGTCTCCAGTGTGGTTACTGGTAAACCACGTCTCACTAATTGCTACTATGTCCAGTTTAGCCTCTGACATTATTGCCTGCAGGTCTGGGATCTTATTTCCCAGGCTGTGAGCATTGTGTACATGATTTTCCATTGGCCAGATTTTGGTGTGTTAGTTGTTGGGTGAAGTTTGGCATTACCCCTGTGCATCGTATGGGGAGACAAACCTTTTTCTTACCTGGTGATGCAAATGAATGGCAAACACGCTGAATTCCTGTTTGACCACTAGCTGGGGGGAGGGTGTTCTTCCATTCGACGTGTAGGGTGCTGCACCTCTCCCATTTGCTAGTTTAAATATTCTGCAAAGACGCCAAACTTCTGCCCCAATGCACTGACTCCTCTTTAGTCAGATGCAGTCCATCAAATTTAAAGAACTTTCGCTCCCAGAACTGTTGCCAGTTCCCTACAAATCTGTGTCCTTTTTCCTGGCACCAGTCCTTGAGCCACGTGTTTAGCTCCCCTATCTCCCCTTCTCTGACCTTCCGTCCATCTGCTCCCTTCTCCCAGACTGGCAGGATCTCAGAGAAGGAGATGGATTAAAAAAGGGTAAATAAGAGTCTAGGGTAGGGTACAAAATACACTTCAGACAAGCAAAGGGAGAAACTGGAATTCAATGGGGATAGAAAAGAGCTGGTACGTTACAGGGAAGTTTCAACAGACAGGAAGGGAAAGGAAGAGCATGGGAGTGGTGCAGTGCAACGGGTGTAGAGCCGCAGTCTTTCGGAACATCTTCTGGAGACTAAGGTGCTGCCCCATTTGTACTCACCTATTGTATCTGGGTTTAAGCTGTAGGAGGTTGGGGGAGGCGGGAAGGTTACACACTCCTTAGGCTGTACCACTGCTCAGTTCCTTCACTGTACTGGCAGGATAGGGCTGCCTGGAAGAGACATCCACAGCAGTGGGAAGGGATGAAGTGGGTACTCAGAAGGGAAGGCCACAAGGAGGGAGGAAGAGGCCCCCAGCTGAGGAGGAAGCAGCTGTGGTGGGGGACTCTGTTGTTAGGGGGATATACTAGGGAGTGGGGAGGTGAAGTACCTGAGAGGTGCTTTGGCTTGGAGGGATGGAAAGTAGATCTAGAGGAATGGTAGGGCAGCAGGAGATAGGAGGGAGCTAGGTATCATTGTCCACCAGTTAACAAATGACCTGGCAGTGGCAAGTCACAGGGCAGGGGTAGTGCAGGGAAATCTCTGTGAGCTGTGGAGAGCCTCAAGTAGGTGGCACACACAGTGGCTTTTGAGGAAGTGTTATCTGTTTAAAGGCAAGGACAGAATAGGCCACTCCACACTAGGGCTTTTAACAACTGGTTAAGGGCAGGGTGCATGGAGAGAGGCTTCAGCTACATTGGGGACTGGAGGCCAGCCTGGAAGGATATGGGCCTCTGTGGGAGAGGTGACCTGCATTGTTCCAGGAGGGGGACCACAGCCCTTGGTGGGAGGTTTAAATGCTACTTGGATGAGCATTTTAAACTAGCCAGGGGGAGGCTCTAAAACCAAGGTATGTGACATTTGCCCCCAATGATGAAGCAGCAGGGAAGGACAGCAAGTAGGTTGTAACCCCCCCCCCCAGGCAGGGGCACAAGAAGACATGGGTGGGGACAAGGGGGTATAAATCCAGAAAGCAAGAAGAAAGGAGTAAAGGAGACAGGTAATGGTGAGAGTAACAACAGAAGACGAGGGTTGGGGAGTTTCAAGGAACAGCACAGGTGGGAGCAGGCAGGGAGGTGGTAAGGCATGGAGAGCTATGTGCACCAATGGAAGGAGACTGGGAAGTCAAATTCCAGACCTGGAGGCCATGATGGTGGAGGCTAACCTGGGTTTGGTGGCCATAATGGAGTCCTGGTGCTCTAACAGCCATGACTGGGACATGATCACGCTGGGCTACTTTCTGTTCAGGAGATGCAGGGAAGGGAGGATGGGTGATGGGGTTGTACTATATGTGAGGGAGGGAATCAAAGCCACTGAAGATGACTGTGGCCTAGATGGAGACCGATCCCAGTCCCAAGTCTTCCCCTTGTGCTTCTTCTTGGAGGACTGGGAGCCAGAAGAAACTCCAGGAGATGTAAGAAATGCTCCGAACCTGCTGCAGCTCTTTTCCATTGACGCTAATTTACGTTTCAAAAGATGGGCTTCCAGAGCTTGCTGATGGCATTTCCACGTGGCCTGGTTAAACTACTGGCAGGCCTCACAGCCCTCGGTGCCATCGTTAGGCCCCAGGCAGAGAAGACATAGTGTATGCCCGTCTTTCTCCAGTATCTGCTTGCTGCAGGTGCACTTGTTCTTGTGAGAATCCGAAGGAGTTGGAGATGACATGGAATCCGAAGTACAAAAATACTGTGTAAAGAAAATTTGAAAGTTATACTTATCGAAAAAGGTGGTGAACAGTAGCAGCATTCTACGAGGTTCGACATGTGCAGGTCGTGGGCGGGAAAGAACTGGTGGTGGGTGTGGGGGACTGCCCAATATATAATGCCGGGCCGACACTGGTCACATGATGTCAGGTGGGCGGTCCCCTACCATTTACTGCTAGCTAAGTTTTCCATGTGATCCTAGCGCCTGGCAGGCCAATCTTTATGGTGTTGCTTATTGCAAGAGCCCTCTCAAAGTATGATCTACCAGTCACTAAGCAGGAAAGTGCCTCAAAGTGGCAGGGTAGTGTGACAAAGCAGTGGTTAGACACTGTGGGATGCTGCAATGCATAGGGTGAGGTATCTCCAGCAGAAGGAGGGAAGTGGTGTTGCCATCGCTTGTAGTATTGTGTCCAGTTGTGGAGGCTGCACTTCAGAAAGGATATAGACAGGGTAGAGGCAGTCCAGATGAGGACAACTAAAATGGTGCAGAGGTTGCAACAAAAGCCTTATGAGGAGAGACTGAGGGATCTCAATATGTACACTCTGGAAGGAAGAGTGAGAGGGGACATGACAGAGACATGCAAGTACCTCACGGGGGTGAAGAGGGTGCAGAAGGGGAGTCTCTTTCAAATGACAATGAGCACTAGGACCAGAGGGCTTACGATGAAGCTAGGGGTGGAGGAGTTTAAGAGGGATGTGAGGTAATACTACTCTACTGAAAAAGTGGTGGACACCCAGAACAGACTGCCAGTAGAATAGGTGGTGGTGAAAACAGTAGGGGACAACAAGCATGCGTGGGATAGACATAAGGGAAAATTAGTATATAGGTAGGGAGGGAGGGTCATCAGACACCAGTTAGGATCTGCAGAGAAAGACTATGCAGGGACCATCTGCACAGAACAGGTGGACCAAGTGCCTCCCTTTCTGTTGAACAAGTCTATGTTTCTAAGTGTATAACATTTAACTTTCACACTGAGGGCGATTACATGTAGATGACAACATGGTATGTAGGCCCCCCTCCCAGTTCGGGGTTTACTAAGGTTACCAAGTCACCTCGAGTCACGGGACCTGCTCCCCAGGCACACAGAAAAGTGCTATCCACGCTAAGAGATTTTGTGCAATATTTAGAGCCTTTTTACTGGAAACTGCAGCAGTAAAATACAGAGACCTCCATGGAGGACAAAAACTGACGTTTCACCTGTCGGCTTTGTCAAAGTGTATGCCCCCTATAGGGCAACTGCCTTTTACACACCTCAGAGCTTAGTCACTCTTCTTCTGGGGGCCAGCATATTATTTAATTACGGGGAAATTAATGGGTGGCTGAGGGATTGGTGCCAAACCAGGGAACATGGACTGGTGTCAGACTGGGGCAGGACCTGGGACAACAGCGACCTATACACAGGGGACAGAGTACATTTGAGGAAGGAGGGGAGGAGCGTACTCAAACAGGGAATGGAGGGGGATATTTCAACAAGGGTGGAATTAAACTAGGAAGGGGTGGTGGTAAGGGGACCACTGTTAGGAACAATGTCTGGAAAGGAGAGCACAGGGTGCTCACCCCCCTAGTGAGAGGTGAAGGCAGTGAGGAGGGGGCACAGAGAGGGTCGGGGGGGGCAATGGTAAGGTTGGAGAGGCAACAGGCTGGAAGGTGGTCTCACTGAACGTAAGAAGCCTAAGGTACAGAACTGCAGAGTTACAGGCTCTCTTGGCGGTGGAATTGGTGGACATAGCAGCCATCAAGGCAACATGGGCCATCCAGTACCAGGACTGGGATATGATGATCCCAGGGTACAGGCTATTCAGAAAGATAGGGCCAAGGGGAATGGGGGGGGGGGTGATCTATGTAAGGGTGTGGATTAAGTGCATAAGGGAGGAAGGGGAGGACAGAAGCTCTGTGGATGCAGTTCCAGGATGCGAGGAATAGGACACTGAGGATGGGGTAGTGTACAGGCCACCATCACAGGGTTGTGACCTGGACCGGGAACTGGCAGATCAAATTCAAAGGGTATAAGCAGGAAGGGAAGCACAGTGGTGGTGGGGGATTTCAACCTACTGGGGGTGGACTGGAGCACACCTGCCACCATGAGTGCAAGAGAGGATGTCCTGTTGGAAGCTTTTCAGGACAGCTTCTTCACACAACTGGAAAGGACTTTGGATCTTGTACTGGATAATGGGGAAGCTGTAAGGAACCTAGAAGTGGGGGAACCACTTGCTGGGAGTGACCACTACTCAGTGTGGTTCACGCTAAACAAGGGGAGGGACATAGGGGGCACGGGTACAAGGGTGGTTGAGTTTAGGAGGGTGGACTTTAGGATGATGGGGGAAATTCTGAGCAAGCACCTGGCAGACATCCAACAACACATGGATGCAGATCAGAAATGGAATATAATAAGGAGATGGCTGGCGAAGGCAACAGACCTGTACTAGGGGAAAAAAAAAAAAACAATTTTGAAAATTCCTGAGGCTTAGCTTCAGCCTTTGCTAATAGAACAGTGTAGAAACAAGCACACACTTCTAAGGTCCTTCTCACTTGGTAGTCAGTATTCAACTGATTCCCCTATCTATCTTTGTTACTTCAAATGGTGGGTTTTTGTATCTTTAATGGATGACATCACCATCAAGTTATCCACCCCTTTTTGCTAAAACCAGTAGAAACCTCTTATTCTCAGGAGTTTCCCATCAAACAGTAAACACGTACATGTTAATTTTTCTAGCCTAGACTCAACTCTTTTCCTGGTTAAGGGGGTTTTATGTTTCCATTTTGTTTAATCTCAAAAGATAGTTTTAATAAGATAGTAAGCCCATGAGGGTTCCACTGGGTTTGCAAGGGGAACAAGGGTGCACTTCTCTTCTCCCTTTTCCAGCTAACCCTTGGAACTCATATCTTTTCCTTTTTATTTCCATTAAATGTGACACCCTAAAATAGACAAGCATACAGCAAATGTATTTCATTTTCATTCCCAGCGTGAGCGGACATCCCACAGAAACAGAGCGAAAGGAATGGGGGGGGGGGCGGACACCCCACAAGTGGTGTCCACCCCAGACAGGGCTCACCCTGTCACACCCCCAAGGGCTTATGGGGCCGGCCTGTGCTTCTTCGACCAGCAGCTGTGGTAAGAGTATTGTCACCTGTGAAGAGGCCTTGGGCAAGGAGTGGCCAGCATTTGTGGAGGGAGATGGTGGTAAGGGTGAGGTTGAGTACTTGGAGCCACCAGTTTTGCCCCCTGGCCAGGCCCCTCACAGCTATGTGTTTGCTGACTAGGATGTGTACTGGGCGGCTTTATGTGATGATGGTGAAAGCCTAAACGTGATCGCCACTGTCATGAAGTCAAAGTGCCGAAAATTTATTTCAGCACTCTGACACCCTGGCGCACATCAAAACGGCACCGGGGACTTACTTTTTTAATGTTTTATCTGAGGCAGGCACCTCCTGCTAAAGGATTCTCAGCTCCAGGGAGTGCATGTCGGGGTTGGGGGTGAAAAACATTTAAAAAAAAAAAAAAGGTTCAGGCCCAGCGCAACAAAAACGCATCAGTGCCTGGACCCGAACCCATTACCCTGCCCACCAATGCCGCCAACCCACCCACCACATCACGGGTCAGCTCAGCGACCCACCGTGGCACCACCCCTCACATCCCCTCCCGCCCCTCGCTGTGCGTGCTTGCTCCCCCCCATGCGCATACAGTATGTATAGCGACATCCCATTGCTATATTTGCCGACCTCCCCCAATCTGGCTGCCCTACCCTACCGTAGCCCCGATGACATGCGCCGGGGAGCGGGTCGCCGCATATCGAGGTGCCCAATCGCTTAACGCCCATGTCACCGGGGTTATCAGACTGGCCCATCCTCAGCTCTACAACAGGCCAGTACTGACTTTACTGGACAACTTTCATCTTCTGGCGCAGAGCAAAGCCCTTTGGGTGAAGATAGATGGTCTGTTAAATTCTGACCCCCTGAATGTTCGCTACAGGACTGGAGTTTGGATGGAGCCTGGTGAGGCATGCTGTACCAGCATAAGGGAGGTACCAGAATGGTCCCAGGCAGAATGCTGGTGTGGCAAAGAATCCACTGTAAGTGTCTACAAGCAGACTACCCATATCTCTCAGAATGGCTCTGGGATATTGTGAAGGAGAAAAGAGGCGACTGGGTGTTCTGAGGTATGGTGAGAAACTTCACCTGCAGAACAATGAGTCAGGAGCCTCCTTGGAAGAGGTGATCTGGAAAGCCAGGTCCCTTTGCCATGCTACGGCCTGGGCAGAGTTAACCTTATTCAAGCATTATGCACTGGTGCAAGACGTGGCTGGTAGTCATATGAAGCACTACATCATAGCTGTGGACTCATTTGCCAATGAAACCACAAAGCCTGATCCTGCCTTTTACTATTCCTGCCATGGTGGACCCACCATCTAGACAGGAGTGCCTGTATGAACTTTGGTTGTGCTGCCAGGACTGTTACCAATTTGGTAAGTTAAACGGATTGTTTCCTGTGTTGTTTTTGGTTCTAGTAATTGCTTTTCTGAACAAGAGTGTGTGCCCAGGAGTATTGCCTAAAGAGACTGTGCCTCCATGGCGTGGGACTTTCTGGACTTCTGTGACAAAAAAAAACACATTTTTCAGAGTTTTGGACTGCCAGCACACTCCCCCCCCCCCCATTAAAAGAACTGGGTGGATTGAAACAACCTTTCCAATGTTTGCTAATAGTTGTATGAGTAGTGAGTGTGTGTAAGCTTGTGAATGGGTGGTGGGCTACGTTGGTGGTGTGTCTGTATGAATTGTAGAGTAGTTACTTTGTACGATAACATAGTATTGTTCTTTAGAGAATGTCTGGCAAGCCTTTCATTTTATTAATATTCTGTTGGGAGTTCGGGGGCTCAAGATGAAAATGGGCTCACCTTAGTGTCCTAGGTTTCCAGGTTAGTGGGTCCCCTGGGGCCTTTTGTGTGCCGCAGCTTCGGGACCAGGTGGCAGTTAGAAGGAAAGTGCACATATCCATTTTGGTGCCCTTCCCCCCAGTTGGCTGGATGCCCCATTCCCTGGAGGTGAATGGATGTAAAAGGTGGGGGGGGGGGAAGAGTGTAAGCCCCAGTTCAGGGACTTACTAAAGTTTATTCTGCTCGCCCTTGTAGGAACCCCATAGAAGGTAGGCCCTGGGTGGTGTCCGCCCCTTGGGGGTGGTGATCCTGCCTGGTAGGGTATAAATTAGGAGGTGTTTAGAGAGAGAGGAGGCCAGCGGGACTGCAGAACACAAGTGGGGCTGGGGTTCAAACCCTGGACCGGGAGTTTGCAGCCTAGCTCAGCAGTGCTGGTTTGGTGCTCGGGTTTGCTAGGAAGTGGCTGGTGGGATGTGAGCCCTGTGGAAGTAGGAGCCGTGGCCTGGAGGAATTTACTATGACCTGCCTTGTGCTCTGCTGCACCAGGGTAGGTTGGGACCTATCCTGAAATGGAGAATGTGAGGAGTGGGGGCGCCGCAGAGGTGGCAGAGCCATGGCGTGGCCTATCTGGTGGTGGCAGCACAGGTAGGTTGTACCCATGTGGCACACTTCCCTTTATTTTGGTGGCCTGCCGGGAGCGAGATGAGCCAGGCCCAACTCTGCTGATGGTAAGTTTAGGCCGCGATGGGGTGGGCCCTGCCATTAGGCCCATATTCTGCAAGATGTCTGGATTTGTGAGGGAGCAGGCTTTTAGAGATCTCCCTGCTGGTAGGTGGCCGAGTGCAGGTAGGGTGCATTGCAGAGGATATACCAGGCTGAAGTGTGACCAGGGGTGTGCTTGGAGAGCCCTGATGCGGCGTTTGGCCTTGGTCGGTTTTGCAGCCCTGCTATCTGAGCCTCTGGGCTCAGTCATCTAAGTGAAGCCCATTTTTTTTCTGGCCTGCCTAGGCCTAAGTTGTGTGCTGCAGAAATTGCTGCTTTATATCCTTGTGGCAAGGGGCAATGTGAGGAGGTATTTTTTCACAGAGAGGGTAGTGGATGCATGGAACAGCCTTCCTGAGGAGGTTGTGGGGTCTAAAACTGTGGGAGAATTCAAGAATGCATGGGACAGACATAAGGCAGTTCTTGTTGGGGGGTAGCAGGAAATAGGTTGTTGGTTAACTAGGATCTGCGGCCTATCCTGTAGGTAGGGAAATGGGCAGACTAGGTGGGCAAAGCGGTCCTTATCTGCCATCAAAGTCTATGTTTCTATGTTTGTGCCTGTCCTTCGTTGTGCCTCCAGCCCCATGGAGCTGAATTTTATGGTTTATTGATTAAATTAATTTTTTTTTTTAAACTTGGTACTTCTATGGCCGGCCCGGTAACGCTGAGGGTTGAGGTGCTGGATGCCACACCTTGCACCACACCGGCGACCTGGGTTCGGGAGCGAGCTTGAGCCGCCGGGGGGGAAGACAGGCTGGAGCATCCGACGACAGCTCGCCTTCTCCTGGGGAGGGAGGGTCTTCCAATCTGGCAAGTGGCGACCCCGGTGGAGGCTGGGGGGGGGGGAAGACGGCAAGATGGAGTCTCTGGGGTATGACTGGTCGCAGGCGTAGGCCGGTGACCAATCAGCCTCAGGGACTGCTCCTTCGAGGAAGGAGGGGGAAGGACGTTGCCGACGTTGGCATGTGTGCCATGAAGTATGGGCCTGCAACGTCCCACAAAGAACAAGGGAAAAACACCCTCTTGGAGCTGGGAAGGCGGAGCGCCGAGTCAGGTCCCGATGTGCCGGTGCCTACTTGCAGCCTCAGGACCCTGACAAGATGAGCAAGATTCGGGGGTTGCCCCTGCCCCATCCAGGGGGTTCCGAGGCCGGATGGAGGGACCAGAGACTGTAAGGTATGGCACTGGTAAGGACAGGCTTAATGGGCAACTCCCGACTCTAGTGGGGGCAGCAGGTGGGAAAAAGAGGAATATAAAAAAAAAAAAGTTCTGTCCATCTGTGCTACCTGTCCGTTAACTAGTCCCCCCCCAGATACAACTCCATGTCTTACCTGCCTGGTATATCCAGCTGATTCCTCCATCTCGCCATGCTGTGAAGATCCATCCCTCCTTGATGGTATGAATTCAAGTGTCAAGGTAGGCCAAGCGCTGCCGGCTCGGTGGCACAGAGGGGTGAGGTGCTGGACACCACACTTCGCATCACACCAGTGACATGGCGTCGGGAACGGGCCTGGGTCGTCGGAGGGAAGGATGCGAGCGGCTGCTGGCTGGCAGCCCTCCACCTCGGAGAACTAGGTCTCCTCTGAGCTTGGCCCCTGCTGGAGGCTGGAGAGGTTGCGTTGCTCCGAGGAGTGCCGGCATTAGGCTGAGGGAGGGTGGAAGAGACTGGTACTGGAGCTGCGGTAGGCATAGGCGCCTCCATGCGCATGCATCACTGCTTCCGGGGTCTTGGGAGTTAGAGCCATCCAAGGAAGAGAAAATGGAGGAAATGTCGGGGGCCACCCAAGGATGAAGCCTCTGGGCTGGCTCTGGGGTTCTGCCAGGGCATGCATGGTGCCACAAGTCCCCGAATGACCTAGAGTCCGGTAGGTTGGCAGACAACTGGACGGCCCGCCGAGAAGGATAAATACGGTTGTAAAAAAAAAGGTAGGCCAAGCTATTTTCTGTATTATTGAGGATCTCTGGTGTTTTCCTGGCTTGTGCCCCCCCCCCAGCAATTTTACCATCTGGACCCCTAGACACCGCTGGAGGGTGGGATACAGGTATGCTACTGCATGCTTCACTGCCAAGTTTACATGTAGCTGATAGTTGCCCCAAAAAGTATCAACAGAGCTTGTAGAAAAGTTTTAAGAAGCAGTTTCACTCCTCTCATTTTTACATTTGATGTGCGCTTGTGCACCAAACGTTTTGCTACAGTGAAAGGCGATTGCTGGGGTGCGTCACTGCCGAGCCCATTGCAGTTGAAAATAGCAGGGGTTCAGCAGTCTACATGAATAACCAGGTACTGTCGTCTTTACATCACTGCCTGCTTGCTGGGTATAAACTTCGTATATTTAAAAGGACTGAGCCGCACCAATTTGAGGGATTGAGTCCTTTGATCTGCATGAAGCCAGACGGTCAGCAAGCAGCCATTGGCTGTCAGCACCAGTAGCCTGTCAGTGTGGTCCACGGACCAGTGTACCTGAGTTCAGCTAAATATGTTTTTAGGTACTAAAAAAGAAAGCTGAACTCTGGAATCTAGTCAGATTTTTTTAAAGAGGGCTAAAATGTACCTTAATCCCACTCCGACTGTGGAGCCGTGATATTGGGTACGTGCATATGCATACACCCAGTCTCACGGCTCCACTTTTGGAGCATGAATAAAGTACTTTTTTGGCCCTCCTTTAAAAAAAGTAACTAGTTCCCCGAGTTCAGCTTTCTTTGTGGTACATAAAAACATATTTTAGCTGAACATGGGTATAAATAATTTATTTTTGTGATGTAAGCGGAGTGGGGCACCCATCCCCGCTACTGCTTATTTCTCCCCATCCCCTGCAGGAGCCTGCCCTCCAACCCACCCTTTCCCGTCTATATACAAGTATATGTAAGCGGAGCAGGGTGCCCAACCCCGCTACCACTTCTCCTGACACCCCTTCCCCTGAGGTCATGCACCACTGCCCTGATGAGCCCAACACTGGGGTGCCCAATCCCAGTGTCGAAATGCAGTCCATCCCTCGATGTGTTTCTTTTAAACCCTGTAAAAAAAGAAAACCATCCATTGATGTCTGTTTAGCCGTTACTTAACCCCCACCCGACCCTCTCACTCATCCCCCACCCCATCCCTTACTTACCCACTGGGGATCCAGCGAAATTATCCTCTCTGGACTGCAGACACATCTTTACTCTTCAACGCCGGACTTTGAATTGAGGAAGTCAGGTATGTGGTTCAACACATTTCAATGGGGTTTTGAACTTAGTAGCATAACTTGGCCATTTTTTAATATTTTTTCTCCAAATTTTCAACAGTCCTTTTTTGGGACACCGCCTCATGAACAATGCAAGTGGTGTTAGGTAAATCTGTTCTGAAAGATGATTTCTTGGTCTCTGTGTGAAATCACCTTTCGGGCAGGAATTGAAAATTTTCTCCACCATTGTTCATGAGGTGGGGTCACATAAAGGCTATGTTGAAAATTTGGCATAAAAATATTAAAAAACAACAAAGTTATGAGCCTATGTTAAAGTTTGCGAATGCAGGCTCATAACTTTGGTAATTTCCAATAATCTGCCCCAAATTTTCAAAATAGCCATTTATGGACAGTACCTCATGAATGAGACAGCTGTAATTTTTCAAATCCTGGTAAAAATGTGTTCTCGCATCCCAAAAGGTGATTTCGCAGTTACTGTGCGAAATCACCTTTCAGGCAGGAGTTGTACATATTCTCCACTACTGTTCATGAGATGGGGTCATAAGTAGGCTATTTTGAAAATTTGGGGCAAAAATGTTAAAAAACAAAGTTATGAGCTTATGTTGGAATTTTCGAACGCAGGTTCGTAACTTTGGTAATTTTCAATATTCTGACTCCAAACTTTCAACATAGCCATTTATTCAAAGCCCTTCATGAATGTGATAGCTATCATTTTTCAAATCTTGGCCAAAATGTGTTTCTGCATCCCAAAAGGTGATATCGTAGTCGTTGCGCAAAATCACCTTTCGGGCAGGAGTTGAAAAATTTTCCCTCTATTGTTCATGAGGTGGGGTCATAAGGAAGCAATGTTGAAAATTTGGGGAAAATGTTTAAAAACAATAAAGTTATGAGCTTATGTTGGAATTTATGAATGCAGGCTAGTAACTTTGATCATTTTCAATATTTTGATCCTGAACTTTTAACATAGCAAGTTTTGCACATCACCTCATAAACAGGACATGTGTCATTGTTAAAATCCTGCACAAGACATGTTTTCACACCTCTGGTGAGAAATGATATTTCGGGCAATATACTATAAACGATACATGTCATGCCTATAAGGGAAATCCTAAAAAAAAAAGTCTATTCAAAAGCTGTGGTCAAAACATAAAAAAAAAATAAATAAAAAATGTTTAACAAGCATTCGGCATTGACAAATGCTTATTGTTCTTCACACTGATACAGGTTTAAGAGTAAAATCACTGTAAACGTTTGCTATGTTTTCACAACTTTTTGTATAAAAGAAAAATGAATTTTAGTTGTCAGTACTTGCCAACAACATACAAATCATTATTTATCAGCTGTTTAAATGTTGCTGACATTCACGGATAACTAAGATTAATATTTTTACACACCAAAAAGGTATACTTTAATGAAACGTGATTTTGCTTGTAAACATGTACCAATCTGAGCCAACAAAAGTGAGAAATGATAGTTTTTAAAGCACTCTAAAATACCTGGCTGCACTTTAGCGACAGGTATCAGTTACCTGCACATTCTGTAGTGTAGCATACTATTGTGTCATCCATGGCGCAGGTGCATGCCCTCCTCACTGACTCTCTTATCATACCAAGTGCCTGGATTGCTGTATAGAAATCAGAACTAATAGGTATCAGTAATTTGATGGCCCGTCGACCCATTGCCATGCTGCTGCTTACCCCACCAGCAACTAGGGTTTGGTAACCCGCTCTGGATGCTGGAAGGCCAAGAGGGGTGGGGCTGGAACATTCCAGAGGACACTCTCTTTCTCTGGGGTACCACTGGTGGAGCTGCAGGTGACTCAGATGCGGAAGGGCAACATACATGGCTTGCTCCATGCACAGCTGTTGTGCAATCTGTGGTAGCATGTCCACGCTGGCATCTCAAGAATGGCGAACATTGGCAAGCCCCCCCCGGCATGAAGAGGGATATTCATTGGCCTCACATGTCTGTCCAGGGCCCTAAGCGGTCATCTGGATTTTGTCTCCAATGGGGTCTGGATAGTCTTGATGGCTCCACCATAGGGGGAAACCAATGGACTGGAGGTAAGTCTCAGAGAAGGAGGGTGATGGGGATGAGGTGTCCTGCTGAAGGAGGCAAGGGTCAGACCGTTCAGGGGATACTAGAAATCATGGAATTCACTTCCAGAACATTTGAGGCATGAAAGTTATTTTAATTCAATCAAGATTAGTTTACTAAAGCAGCTTGTTAGATCATACATATGCACCAGATACAATAATGACTGCTTCAGTGTTACACAACTGTAACTTTAAATGTAGCCTATTGCTCCTGCTTGCACCAGGAGCAGCATATATATTATGCATTGCGTATTGTGTAGCTACTCTAGAGGAAGAAGTCTAAATAAATGATTACGGTTACTTGTTCTGATGTGACATTTATTTATCACAGTAGGGACCACTGGCCAGGAAAGGAGTCATATCTTAGCCTGAGAAGCCACAGTAGTAATCAACTTCCGACAACCCTGGTCCCTTGAATCTGTTGCTTAATGACAGCAGTTTTATGCTGGACATGGGCACCTTTGTTTCACTCTCTAGTAATCCCCACTTGTCACAGTGGAACTGCAATGCTTCCAGGCACAGCCCCCCCCCACCGGGTGAATGGACTGCCTAATGAACTAGTCCACCCGAGTATGGAGTTTTCCTACCAGCTGTACTGCTGACAGATAATGCAGATGCTTCTTGTTCTGCCACGTTTCTGTATGCAAGGAGCTGAAGTCAAATTATCTAAACTGATTAAACACAGTTTGCCTTTGACAAACCTATGGAAAGATAGCGGAGCTTTGAATATTACTGTTATCTCCAGCATACTGATTGGCAGTGCCCTTTCCTTCATGTGTCAACTCCCTTGCATGCAGTGTACCTCTAGGATTGCTACCCATCTCAAGAAACTTGTGTTCACACTGATGGCAATCAACGGTTCTCGCTGAAGTGGTACCACTTGTTGGTCTGGCTGGGCTACACTGGGCACGGCAGGATCACCTGGTGCAAAAGATCTTAATATTCTACATTACAGATGAGGAATAATTGCAATGGGCAGTCAATTCAAAGGTACCAGAACCCTGCAGGCAGTAATGAGATGCAGAATATGTAGAGGCACCAATGCGTTACTACTGTTAGCCTCCAAAGTATAAACCAAAAGACTCAGATTACTGCCTGTGCTTGAAACGATGGAATCATGCACTTTCCTTTATGTCAAACACTAGTGCTCCTTGGTGCGCTACTTGTTGTGAGGAGATCAGAGTTTTTTTTTTCCAGTGGATAACCCAGCCATGTTCTTGAACTAACAGTCAACTGGTCTAGTGTGGCATCCAAGTAAGAGTGAAATGTGCCATTCCTCCCAGTACAAGACAGCTAATAACCCACCATGACTTTGGTGAATATTCTTGATGCAGTCATGAGGCAGAGCTGTAAGAATTTATGCTGGAAGTGACAGAGTATATGGAATCTGAGATACACCCAGTGGCTTGGAAGAACAGGTACATGCAAATACATTTCCCTTTAAGTCTATGGACGCTGGGTAGTCTCTTAAGTTTTATGGTTCGGGCTGTGAACTACAGTGTTTCTGTCTTAAACTGGGAGACTTGAATAAACCAATTCAGCTTCTTTTTAGTGTGACCTGTCAATGTTTTCTTAGACACTTTGAAGACGATTTAATACATTCTTTTCGATTATTCCAGTGGAGGTGATTTTATTGCTCCGTTTTCTAACAGATGATGGGCAGCTTCAAGTAATGCCTTTCAGTTGTTGGCGTACTTGGAAACTGGATAGTAATGCTACATTTGGTGTTGTGAAGGGTTTAAAATAAAATTCTAAAACAAAAAAAATAAATCTGGCATGGCACACTCCCACCTGTCTGCAACTTGCTGTAATCTTCCTCCTACACAGACCTGTCTCTCAACAGATGCTATTGTTTCTGGAGGTACTGTAGTGTGATGAAGCTGGGGTAAAGCTGGTAAAAAGACACAGGGGTCTGTAGTTTGAGAAAATATGAGTGCTGTTTACCTGAGCTCCTAACTCAGCTGTAGAACTTTGCGCACTGCAGCTTTCTTAGTCGAATATATATATATATATATATATATATGGATACATGCCTCTGGGAAGCTGTCAACCCTCTTCGTGTATCACCCTCCACCCCCCCTTCTCTCACTGGAACTCGCGGAAGCATGCCACCAGATAGGAACATCGATTTTCTTTTAATGTAGTCTTACAACTCTGCTCCATTGGTCGGCCTGTGCTGTTAATTAGACCGGATTTGTCTCTTGACCAACGGGCACAAAACTAGACAGCAGACTAGAATGGCAACGCTTTATCACTTAAAAACGCACTGCCATGCTATGGAGGTCAAAAGCAGCCCCATTAACATCCATGTTGTGGGCAGTACGCCGAGTCCCAGTGGCATTTCCATCATGTTAAAATCAATATTTTGGGAATGCCGCAACAGTATACAGAGAATATTCAAAACATAATAAGTTGAAGTGACTAATATTACAGCCATGGCAGTATGTTCCATACCCCCCCCCACAGCCCTGGTGGCATGTTAGCGAGCCACCTCCCCCTTGACACAGCTGCAGGTTACCATGTCACCAAGCTTCCAAGCTCCACCATTCTCAGCCTCAGGGATCTTTGAGTCCACCATCCATCACTGGCCTCTAGCTCTGAGCTCCCCACAACCTTGGTCTCTGTCTTCTGAGCCTCTCTGCACAGCCCTGGTGGCACGCTATGAAGCTGCCAATCACTGCTGCAGGTTCTCGTGGCCCCACCCCCAACAGTGGCAGCAGGCTCCAGAACACCCAAAGCCCTGGCCTTAGACTCCCAAGCCACCCTTCTCAGCCATAATGGCATGTTATTACACCCCCATATCTATGTTGTTATGCTTATAAGCCCTCCCCTCCAGCATCTTCAAGCCCTGGCCTTAGACTCCTTAACCCCCACTCATTCCTGGTCTCAAGCTACTGAGCCCCCCTCTCCAGCCATGGCAGCATGATCCTGGGCATACAGCATGGACAAGACACCCACCGAGACAGCAGAGGTAGCATGGTCTGTGGAGGCCCCGGGGCCACTGCTTTTACTGCCACAACTTCAGGCTTCTTGTATGATTCAGGTTTGATCAACTTTCCCAGGCTGTGGACTATCCCTGCTGCAGGAGCAACACCCCCTCCATGCCATCCTACACAGCTGGAATCCACCTTCCTGCAAACCAGTCATCCTGTGCAGCTGACCCCGAAGAACAGACTGACTTTGTCCCCCATCCCACAGTTGGGACTCCCTTCCCATGGAAGGTGAGCTGTAAAGGGGGTGGATGTCAAGGGTTAGGGGCATTGGCTCAGCCAGCCCCCCACTGCTGGAACCCCACTTCCCAGCCACCTCCCTGAAGCTAACCACCCCCAGAGCAGACTGGCTGTGTTCTCCCTCCCTCCCAGAACTGGAAACCCCTGTCCCACAGACGAGGCACACCCTTGCAGGTGACGCCTCCCAGAATAGACTGGCATGAGCCCCCATCTCACACATAGCTGGAACCCCTCAATCCACAAACCAATCACTATATCATGCAGCTGGTACCCACTCCCCCAAAGCACAGACTATTCCCCCCCTCAAGCAGTTAGTTCCACCCCTCAGCAGGACCATCTCACAGATAAGCAAACCTCTGCAGCTGCCTCCCCTGAAGAACAGGCTAGCTGTATTCTCTACCCACTCCCACCCACAGGAGGGGCTACAAATGGGACGGCTGTCGAAGGTTAATGGAAGTGGACTGGCCACGCTCCCCACAGTTGGAACCTGCTCCCATAGACAGCCACCCATTCATGGAACCCCACTTTTCACAGACTACCCAGCCCCTGCAGCTGATCTCTCCTGAACAGGCTAAGTGTGCCCCCAAACAAACTGGCAGTGAGTACACCCCACAACCACCCTCTTTCCAGTCACCACCATGAAGCTGGACAACCCCAAAAAGAATAACCTGTCTCGTCTCCACCTCCGGGAGAGCACTGTGGAACGGACAATCTGGGAGAACTGCTGTTACAGTACTGCTCATCATACCTCTCAACTGTCCTCATTTCAGGGATGTCCCAGATTTTGCCTCAGAAATTTCTTCTGTCCCTCCAAAATTTGGCATTTCTGTCACTGATCAGTAGGGTTTGAATCACATAATAATGCCAGCTATTGGTGTTACCGTCCAGTTCTCATTAAGAAAACGCTATTCACACTAAGAAGCATGTTGCACACATCTTCTGGAACTAATATTACTATTTTTTTCTGATGTGTCCCTGATCATTTTAAGCCGTGTCCCTGATTTGTGATGAGGGAGGTTGAGAGGTATGCTACTCATGGTCCCGCAATTTAACTTCTGGTAGGCAAAAAACGCGCCCTCCCTGTGTCCCCGACTCATAGAATTACTAGCTCTGCTTGACAACCAATTGCATATTTTCTTTAAATTATTAATTTAATATAAGAACGCCACAAAGGGTGGACCCATCACTTCGCTGCTGTCGTGTCTTGCCAGCCACCCTCACTGAGTTCTATGGTTACAGTAACGTAGGGGCGCGCTTTACGTGCTACGCGAAGGCGTGCCTGAATTCCAGACTTTTGTGCTCATGCGCGCAGAATTCGAATACCCATCCCTTTGTAGCTCCCACAGGCGCTCGAGGCTAAGATGCTGCCGGAACTATCACGTCGCTGCTGCCGTTACACAGACGGAAGGGGCTGTTTTTTGCGCTGCACCGTTTTCCGGCTCCCTACTTCCGGTTGTTGAGTTTTGACTCGCAGGTGAGGGAAGAGATCATTTAGACAATCGCGTTTCTAGGCTATACTTTAATGAGATTATGTAAATCGTCTGTTGAACCCCCTTTGTGTGTCTTTACTTTATTTGTATTGTATTCATTTTAATGACATCTGTGTAGGTCTAGATGTGTTCTGTTCTGCGACCACTGCTGAGTTCAATAGCGGTTTGTGTTATAGTATTTATATGCATTTATTAGTGTGTGCTCTCCCATACCTCTCAGCTGTCCCTGATTTTGCCTCTGAATTTTCCTGTGTCCCTCGTAAAATTTGTGTTTTTATGACCGAACAGTGGGGATTGTAAGCACAAAATAATGCCAGATATTACAGCTACAGACTTGTTCTTCCTCACAAAATGCATCTTACGCTAATCCCCTCGTTCTGTCAGCTTTCTGAGTGAATATTAACAATTATTAAGATTTGTCCCTGATTTGCGGTCATTGTCTCTGATTTTTTTGAAGCCTTGTTCCTGAGGCAAGAGGTTGAGAGGTATGTGTGCTCCTTATGTTTATCAGATGCAAGCCGCTTCTCTGTGTGGACTCCTCTCATGCAAATTCTAGAATTATTCTAGAATGCTGGCAACAGACTGGCTGTGTCTGTGTGGAGCTCCTTAGATAAGTGAATATGTTCTATATTTTGTTTTAGTTTTTAAATATTTTTATGTACAGTTTGTGGACTGAGAAGGAGGGTATTGTTGCCTACATGAAGGTGTGGGATGTGTGTATTTCAGGTTAGTTGGGAACATGGGTGTAGCCAGGCGTACTCCATGGTGTGCAGTTTTATTTAAGGGGGGAAGCAAATAGGCTCTGAACTGCTTCCTTTTTCCATGAAAACTAACAAAGATGCTGAACCTTTCTGTAATTTTATTCATAGGAGTCAAAACTGGAAGGACTGGTCACTAATACTGTCTTTGCATCCCAAGGACAATACAACTTTACAGGCTCTGGGCTGGTATGTGGGTGTCTAAGGGAGCAATGCATGGCATTTGTATTTACCCATGCATGGCAACAACCATTGTCATCAGATACAAAAGTTGTATTTATTGTGCCAAATGAGGCAACAAACACAGTCCAGGTGTACATTTGTATATTGTGTGACTTCACACGGGGGTAGCTCACCCTAGCAGAGGCTAGCAGTGAGTCACTTGGTGTGCAGATCTGAAATTCCTGGCTACAGCCCTGGTTGGGAACAGTATAGTCAGCATGTTTGTTCTGTGGTGAATCATATCTTGTGTAGGTTTCATTTTGTACAGTAGACAGGCAGTTTGAGATTATTGTGGGGTTGTCCTTGTCACCAGGATTAGCTGTCTTGTTGCTGGGTGGTGGCATGTTGCTTAAGGTGGTACTATGACTTACTTTTTCAGTGTTTCATGGGATTTCTCAGCTGATGATTTAAAAGGCATTACAAATATTGTTTTTAGGTACAATCAGATGGTTGCTAAGAAACAGTTTATTTGGCATAGTGTTCAGTGGTTGATGGATCCTCAACCCTTGACCCCAAGGTGATTGCAAACATCTTTAACACGGCTTTTTCAGACCTTAGTGCTGTTCTACCCCATGACTTTTTCGAAAACAGGGCCTACTCCCCAAATACCTCAGCCCCTCAGTCTAACCATCCCCTCTTCTACTTCAGGAAGGTAAGGCTGAATGAAGCTCGCCGCTATATTACTGCAGCTATCTCTAAATCTAGATCTAGTAGCGACACCCTGGACCTTAAGCTTCTGTTGCTCACCCTCGATGAGGTAATTCATCCATTAACAAAAATCCTAAACCTCTCTCTCAGCTGTGGAAAATTCCAGGACCTATGGAAAACAGCCACTGCGACACCTGTCCATAAAAGTGGGGACAAGGCGATTCACTCAAATTATCGTCCTATCTCCATACTGCCCCACTATCTAAGACACTTGAGCGCATCATGGCTGATCAACTTACCGACCACTTGGATAAATACAATATACCTTGTCCGCAACAACACGGCTTTCGAAAAGGTCACAGCACCACCACAGCCCTTCTTGAGTTCACTGGAGCTTTGCACAAATCCCTTGACAACGGCCTTCTCACAGGGTCCGTTTTCGTCAAACTCTCCAAGGCCTTCGATACAGTACACCATGGACTACTAATACACCAACTACTGAATGCCAGGCTATCACCTGACTCTTCTCTCTGGATTAAAAGCTACTTAGAAAACCAGTCACAGAGAGTAAAAATTGCGGACGCTCTTTCTAATACCCTGCCTGTTCGCACGGGTGTCCCACAGGGATCCATACTGGGGCTCCTCCTTTTTAGCCTTTTCTTAAAATCCCTCACCACTGCTCTGAGAAGATCACACTATATGTCGATGATGCTGTTGTATTCTCCACTCACAAAGATCCTGCAACTCTTCAACACAACCTTCAACTTGGTTTCAGTTCTGTAGAGACATGGTTTCTTAGTCATAAACTTGTCCTCAATGACAAAAAAACCAAATCTATGCTCTTCTGCAGCTCTCATAGCCCACACAAGCTACACCACTTGGCTATCTCCACCATCCAGGGGAACACTCTAGATCAGGTGGTGTCCTTCAAATACTTAAGGATACAGCTTGACCCTAATCTCTCCTATGGATTTCATGTAGATAATGTAGCTAGAGCTGCTAATACATGGCTTGGTCTCCTCTACAAACACAGACCACACCTCACGCCAGAAGCTTTGAAGGTTGCAGTCCTGAGCTCATTGATCTCTGTAATAGCATATGGTCTCATCATTTATGGCTCGGCCACAACCCTAAGATACCTCTCAATTGCCTTAAATAAAGCATGTCGGCTCATCACTGGTGCTCACCGTCTCACACACACATGTGACCTGTACACTCAGACCGGCTGGCTCCAGCTATCAAACCGCATAAAGTTTCTGACCTGCTCCATGGTAAAAATAAATCTGCCTTGGTCTTGCACCTTCTGGGGTCTCAACTCTGTTACAATACTGAATTAACAAATGGTGCCTTAGGAGATCCACGCTACAGCTACTGAAAGTCTCACACTTCACAGGGACAATGCTCTTTTGCTTATCGAGCACCACTCTGGTTCAGTGGCCTCAGCCCAACCATCTCCTCTGCCCCAACTATTGGTATGTTTAAAACTAGGCTCCGGGACTATCTCACTACCAACAGCACCTGTGACTGCCCAGCTTAACCTTGTTTCTCCATTTCCCTTTCTGCTCTAGTTGTCCCCTTCCCCTTCCCTCCTCACTGGATTCTACCCTCACATCTTGGTATACCCAATGCTGCACTTTTCACCCTCTCACCACCCTTCCTACATTCCTTCTCCCTCCCCAACCCTCTTCCCTCTCCGTATAACTCTGGCACTTCTTATCTGTTGTCTATTTTCTCTGACAAATGCCACTGGCTGCCTTGTTACAATGCTACCCTTGAACTGTATTAATATGTACTCTGTTTACAATGTCCACATTGTAGTAATGCCTGTCTTGATGTTCCCCATAATTTGTATTTCTCTGATGTGGAACCTTTGTAAAAGAGCCATGGCTCAAAGGTATTTGTAATCCTAGACTTGATAAATAAATAAAATAGAACACTGGAAGTAGCCTACTGAGTTCTAGATTATTGTTACATTTTGATGGTAAAGTAAGATAGGAATTTGTATATATTTGAATTTTATAGTTATGAATAACGGGAGGCTAGGAGAAGCTGGGGTGGGAGGATGTGGGGGAATGGGTACATGTATGGGAAGCAGAAGAATGGTAATCTGCAATAGTTGTGGGCAGCAGTCTTTCTGAGGATGATGTAGAATAACGGGGGATGTCCTGTGTGTAAGAGCCTGGAGCAGCTAAGGGCTGAAATAAGGCTGCTCAGATGGGAGCTGGGAAGGATGGTGTGGGAAGTCAAAGGAGCAGAGCAATGGAGGGAAAGGCAAAGGGGTGACGCCCAGAGGAGTGACACCATCAGGCAGGGTATAGGAGTGGAGAAAAGTACCCAGTATTCAGGTGTATCTTTTCCGCAGAGGACTAGGGAGCCCAAGGTGGAGGTATGGCAAGTAGTAATAGGAAGGGGTGGGAATGTGAGAGCAGCATCGGGGGTGGGAATTTCTAAAGGAGTGCCTTTATTAAACAGATTTGCACCACTGTCTGGAAGGAGGTAGAGGTCAGCAGGAGGTGAGGTAGGAGGTGAGGTTGAGTTAGGGTTGAGAGCAGGAGTGCAGGGAAGGGGGGAGGGAACTAATCAGGATGGGCAGGGAAGAATATGCAGGCACAATGGAGTGGAGGATGGGGAAGGGGGAGAAAAGGAACGGAAGAGGGAGGTGAACTGAAAGCAGATACAGATAGTCATAAGGGGAGGGGCAAATTGGGAGACGGAAAAACATTTATGGGGATAAACTGTGGATGTGTTGGGGATGCAGTCAGTACTGAAGGTAAGAAAGGAAGGATGGGGAACACTGATGCAGGGGACTGAAGTGTGGCAATCATAGGGGACTCCATAATTAGGGGTATTCACTGGGGATGGAAAAGGGACTCAAATGCAAGTAGGAGGGTGGTTTGTATGCTGGGGAAGGCAGACCCAAGAATAAGGGAAATAGTAAGGGAGGTTGGAGGAAAACCTAATTTAGTTATACATTTGGGAACCAATGACCTAGCTGGGGAGAAGGTTGAGATAGTGCAAAGTAGGTTCAGGGAGTTAGGGAAGATCTGCTGGGAGGGAGGAAGGAAGTTCACTGCCCTTTTCAGAGGTGATACCAGTACCAAGGGCCAGCACAGCTAAGAAAAGACGAATAGAGGATTTTAATGACTGGCTGAGGAAATGGGGCAGGGAGGAGAGGTTCATCTGTATTGGGGACTGTGAGAAGACCTGGTCAAACAAAACACTGTCTTCACCAGACAGGCTACACCTCAGTAGGGAGGGTTCTAGTGTACTTGGGGACAAGCTGGGTGAATACATAACCACTACACTTAAACTTCTGAAGGGAGCAGTGGACAAGCAGGCCCACAGACTCTGAGAGGATGTGGTCAGTAACCCCACACACAGTGATGAAAGAGGTCTGGAGGGAGGAGGTGGAAGGGGCAAATACACAGTTAACAAAGGGTGGAGGGGGTGAGGAACACATAACAAGGATATGTGGAGGGGTGCACACAGAGGGGATACATGTGAATAGAAGAAAAGAAGGAAGAGAAGGAAGGTCAGACTTTAGGTGGAGGGTGGTGTCTCTGAATGTGCGGAGTCTTGGAAACAAGATGGATGGCCTGCAGGCACTATTAGCAGACAGGAGGGTGGACATAGCTGCAGTAACAGACTTGGGGAAACATCACACCATGACTGGGACCTTACTATCCCTGGATATAAACTATACAGGAGGGACAGAGCAGTTGGGATGAGGGGAGGGGTTGCAGTTTATATTAGGGAGGGAATAACTTGTGTAACCCCTGACCCCTGCCTTTTTGCAAATGACAGGTGGCATGCTATTGAAGCTGACAGCAGTACCTGGTGGGGACTGGGTTCGGGGAGGATGAGGTTACTCGGCACGGGGGGCCTAGGTTTGGCTACGCTGCACAGGGGCACCCAAGTAAATCCGAACACAGGAAGCAATAACTGTAATGTCCGAAACCAGGAATGGGATTCTACAGTGTGGCTTTTATTCACATCCAAGCTGAACAAACAAAGCATAGACGGACCCCCACAGGGCTACATTCCTGGTAATGCAGATTAGAGACAACAGAACACTTTATCACTATTTCCAGCCCTCAGGCTCTGAACCCACCAGGCACACAGCCGGACTTGCACGCAGCTTTGGGTACACAGCCCAACTTGTACACTACTTGGGTTTTCCCCCACTGGCCCAGCTACCCCGCCAGCCACTTGATCCACGGTCCATTTTGGGAAATGAACCAATTATCTTGTTGTGGCTCCCCAAACCACCTTAGAGCCTTTGACTCCTAGAGGGAATTTTCCTTCCAATCCCACGTCTGGGTACTTCCCTTATCACTGGCCAAGTGCATGAGGTAAAGTAGAAATCCACAGAGCAAATCCGTAGAGGTGGACCTGGTCACTAAAGATGAAGGGTCTCCCCACCTCCAACTCTCACAGTCCATACCCAGTCATTTCTCTGGAAACTAAACAACTCTTTTACTGAAAGCTTGACTATGTAGATTCCTGGGTAGACGTATGTCACATCTCCACTACATATCTTTTGATTTCCCAATAAGCGCTGGACTTGAACATACTTTTACTTTCTGGCTAAGCCTGTTACTCTAGGCCTCCCACTATTTCAGTAGTCCAATCCCTACATGTCACACAAGTCCCAGGGTGAAAAACATAGGCCCTTTCAGGAAGAGCAGACACTCACCCTCCGGTTGCAGGTGCCCCACAGGTGATTCACAAGTCGTCTTGTCTCCCCAAAACTCTGGAACAAATAGGCAGCTTCTCCACTAGTAGAAGAACCAGGGGGGTTGGCCCTGGAATATGCAGGAAACCCTTTCCTGCCCCATCCCGGAGAGGGGGGGCACTGAGACCCGATTCAACGGTCTCTATCACTTACAATTATCTTCTGTGTCTCTCTTTTGGTGGAGACACACACTCTTCTTTTACCTACATGTAGCCCTCTGTCAGGGCTGAGGCTCCTAGAGCTGCTGTGCTGCTTTCACAGCAAGCTCCCAACACCATCTGACCTACTGACTACTGTTCAGACCTCCCAACATTCTATTTCAACTCCCTTCTGCAGATTCCATTGTGACTCATGCAGCTGTGATAGTTCTATGGTGATCAGAGCTCGAAATAACCGTCTGTCCACCAGTCTCGGACAACTGGTTTTTAAACGGGACAGCCATTTCTGTTTTTCTTCCTGTACATGGGACAGGCAGATATTGCGAGCCTGCATGCAAACTTTGTTGGGCAGTAGGACCCAGGAGGCAGTCAGTCAGGTTAGGTAGGAGCAGACGTCATGCGCATCATAACGTTACGTGGTCTGTGAAGTCTGTCTTGTGCTCGATCCCATGGTGTGCTAGTTGGTCAGCTAAGCAGTCTTCACTGCTGCCAAGGTAGGCAAAATTCAAACAGAGAGTGCTGGCAGTAATAACTGCAGATGCTTAAAGCATTGCTGCATTTCCAGTGGACGGTTATTGCTCGCCCGCGCTGCTGCATTCCTTGCGTCTTGAGCGGTCTGAGGAGCTGTAGCATGTAGTGAGCATTGGCGGCAGTTCGATTTGTTACTAAGCTGTCTGTGTGAAAGTTAAACAAACTTAACGACCCTCTTCAGGGCTCTGGTGTTCCAGTTTCCATCTAAAACAAGTACCACTGTCACTTAATGTTCAGTCAAAATTCTCGGCTTTTGCACCATATTTTTGGCCGGGCCATTGTTTGAATAGCTGGAAATCTGTGTGGTACAATGAGACTTGTAACAAGAGCTGTCGGGCAGAATGAAAAAAGCATTTTTCAGTGATGGCTTACTCTGTAAAATGAGCATCAGTTTAAGGGCAAGGCATTGAGTATAAAAAAAGCCCTTTTCGGGGGGAGGGGGGGCAAGCTAAAAAGAAAATAAAAACAAAACACAGGCAAGGCTGCGGTGATCCAACAAAGGGGGGGAGGGATCTGGAAAGTGAGAGAGAGGCAGCCTATGCTAGGTAATACAAGGAGGGGAAGATGCAGGAACCGATTTATTTGATGATTGCAGCTGAAAACTGCCCTTTTCATGGCTGTTAGTGGATTAAAAGAAAACAATAAATTAAGAAAAGGAAGACAAAGGCAGGCAGGGCTGCAAAGTCCCAGCAAGAGATGGGTCTGGAGAGACTTCAGCCAGAGTGCTTCTAAAACAGCCCTTTTCAGGGCTCTGGGGGTTCAAAAAAAGAATAAGAAAAGACAATTGCAGCAAAGGCGAGGCTTCTTTGGAAAAATGTTTTAGTTTCTGTTGACTGGGAAAGGAGGACTACACAGTTCTGCCTATTTTCAGCCTCGTTACAGATGGACGCCAACTGACATTGAACCAGATTAAGCTGTTGGTGGTATTTTTAGTGAAATAAAAGGGGGAATCTAGAAATATTCCTGACTTGTGGAGGGGCTAAGAAAGAACTATAATGTGGCCCACCACCTTATTGTACACCTACTTGTCTCCAAGATACCGTCTGTAAGTTACGTCATAATTCATGTTAAAATGGCATGGACAGGTATACGTATTGAGGGACAGGCAAAATTTGCATCCCACCTGTCCCATGGACAGGCATCTCAAAAAAATTATTTCTAGCCCTGATGGTGATGTCATCCCTCAGTCTCAGCTGAGACAGTGTGAAATCCATTTAACTGGAGTGTCACAATCTGCCTTCCCTGCCTATCACTAGGTCTTACTGGGATTCTAGTAACCCTGGGTAACAAGGGGGTTACACTTGAATGAGGGTGGAGTCGGAGGAAGGGGAGGTGGAGACATTATGGGTTCAGTTAAGGTCCAATAGAGGGAGAAAGGTGAGGTTGGGGGTGGCTTACAGACCACCCAGTCAAGATGAGGAGAGAAACAGGGAACTGATCTCACAAATATTTGAAGCTGCAGGGAAAGGAGAGGTGGTAATTGTGGGGGACTTCAGCCTGCCCAATGTGGACTGCAGTATACCATCCACAACATGTACTAGGAGTCAGGTGATCCTGGAAGGACTGCAGAGTGTGTTCCTGAATCAGGGCATCACTGAACCAACAAGAACTGAGGCAATTCTTGATCTGGTGCTCACAAATGGGGAGCATGTACAGGAAATAATGGTCAGGGATCCACTGGTGGAAGTGACTATTGCACACAGTGGTTCCATTTGGATATGGGCAGGGAAAGCATCCCAACGAAGACCAAAATCTTGGATTTCAGGAGGACGGACTTCAGGAAAATGGGTGAGGTTCTAAGGAGCCATCTGGTGGGCACCAGAGCAGATATGGGGGTGGACCCAAAGTGGTCCATCATTAAGGAAGGAATACTGGTTGCCACAGATGAGTGTGTTAGGCTCAGGGGAAGAACACAAGGGCCAAAGCACCCAGCTGGTTCAGTTCTGGGGTTGCCAAGGCAGTAAGGGAAAAGAGGTTGGCCTATAGAAAATTCAGGAAGACCAAGAGAGAGGTGGATAGGGAAAATTAGATTGGCTAGTGAGGCAAGTAAGGAAGTCCAGCGATCAGAGGCACAGAAGGAGCTTCAGACAGCTGAAGGAATTAAGAAGGGGGAGAAGGCGTTCTTTCATTATATAAGTGAGAAGAGGGACAAGAAGGAAGAGGTTGTTAGGTTTGAGAAAGGTGTGGAATGGGTGGAGGATAATGGAGGAAAAGCAGAGATACTAAATGAATACTTCTGTTCTGTCTTTACCAGGGAGAAGGACGGACCAGTGCCTTCAGGAGGGAAAAGAAGAGCAAGGGGTTGGGGAGCACAGACATAGTGATAGAGGAAGATAGCGTGAGGGAGGGTCTGCTGGCATTGAAAGTGGACAAATCACGAGGCCCGGACAGAGTACATCCAAGGGTACTAAATGAACTGGCTAAGGAGCTGGCAAGGCCACTAGCAGACTCTGTTTAATAGTTCACTAGAGTCAGGCGTGGTACCACAGGACTGGAGAACAGCACATGTAGTGCCCCTCCACAAAAGCGATCCCAAGGATGATCCAGGGACTTCAGACCAGTCAGTCTGACCTCCATTGTGGGCAAGCTCATGGAGACCATACTAAAGGAAAGGTTGGTGAAATATCTAGAGGGACATGGTCTCCAGGATGAGGTAGCATGGGTTCATGGGGGGAGAGATCATGGCAAACAAATCTGATTGACTTCTTTGACTGTGTCACTAAGGCAGTAGACATGGGCCAAGCAGTAGACATCCTCTATCTTGATTTCAGCAAGGCTTTTGACTGTGCACCCCACAAAAGGTTGATCAGGAAGTTGGTGGATCTTGGAGTTGGGGAAAAGATGGTCAGATGGGTGGAAAACTGGCTGAGGGACAGAACCCAGAGGGTGGTAGTGGGGGGAGAGTTACCTGGCACTAGAGAGGTAACCAGTGGGGTCCCACAGGGCTCTGTGCTGGGGCCAGTGTTGTTCAGTGTCTTCATCAATGACACTGGGGATGGCAGTAGAAACATAGACTTTGACGGCAGATAAGGACCACTTGGCCCACCCAGCCTGCCCATTTCCCTACCTACTGGATAAGCTGCAGATTCTAGTTAACCAACAGCCTGCTTCCTGCAACCCCCCACTATATTTGCCTTGTGTCTGTCCCATGCATGTTTGAATTCCCCCACTAAAGGCAAAATGTGCCTATTCGCAGATGACACCAAGCTCTATGGGAGAGTGGACACAGCTGAAGGGATATGGGACTTACAGGGAGATCTGGAAAAGCTGAGGAGGTGGTCCAGGATTTGACAGCTTGGCTTCAATGCCAAGTTATGTATATTGGATCCAAGAATCTCAGGACAGAGTATTACCTGGGTGGAGTCCGAGTATCTGCATCAGAGGACGAGAATGACCTGGGAGTGATGATCACTAGTGACCTGAAGCACTCCACGCAGTGCAAGAAAGCAGCAGCAAAGGCAAACAAGATGCTGGGATGCATAGCTAGGGGGATCAGTAGTAGAAGAGAGAAGGTTATACTGCCCTTGTACAGGTCACTGGTAAGGCTGCATCTAGAGTATGGAGTTCAGTACTGGTGCCCACACCTCCAAAAAGGACATTAACCTGCTGGAGAAGGTCCAGAGGAGGGCTACAAAGATGATAGCTGGTCAGCAGAGCAAGGCATACAAGGAGAGGCTGAGGGCACTGAACATGTACTCCCTGGAAGACAGGCGAAAGAGAGAGGGGACATGGTTGGGACATTCAAGTACTTAAAAGAGATAAATAAGGTTGATAAGGAGAGTCTCTTTAAGCTGAGTAGCAACTATATCACAAGGGGGCACAGTCTTAAGCTGGAGGGTGGGAGGTTTTGGAGAGCGGTCAAGAAGCACTTCTTCACAGAGAGGGTGGTGGACACTTGGAATGTGCTGCCGGAAGAGATCATCTTGTTGAAGACAGTGGGCAGCTTTAAGAGGGGCTGGGCTAGGCATAGAGGGAAGGTGAGCATCATGGGTAGGGAGGATGGGAGGAGTGGGGAGCGAGGGCAGGGACATTAGCTCAAGCTGTGGACCCTGCAATATGAGCAGACTTGATAGACCAAATGGCATTCTTCTGCTGGCTTCTTCATAAATGCGGGGGACACCCTCTGATCTGCAGAAGGTGGGGAAAGGCCCCAAAGTGAGGGACAAAGACATATGATGATATATTGGGTGACACAAACGTATAACAGTATGGGAATAGAATGATTGTACTGATTTGGTGTTTTAAGTATTTTTGCTGTTAATTGATCAAATATGAATTTCAGTTTTATATTTTCAGTGTAGGATGTGGGACAGCTTGCACCTCTGCGACTGAGGGGTAAAATTAAGGACTATCAAGAAGTATGCAATGCTTCCTCCATTTCTTTGTTGTTGTGTTCATTCCCCATTTTACCAGATCCCCGCTGCTCTCAACCCTAGTCACTCATAGAGCATGTTACACAGGGATCCTGGTGTGTGCGGCATGGGCAGTATCTGTTCCTCAGAGCTGCCAACATGAAGACAAACCGAGTTAAAGGGAAAATGTTTTTAAGAAGTGAGGATGGGTCTAACTGTTCCCCATTAAAGGGACACTGAATGTTTTTGCATAATGTTATTTCTAGTTAAAACCCCTCATTTTATGATCACTTACTTTCTCTAAAATTCACTGATGTTTGCTGGTTGTTTTATCTGCTTCCTTTTTATGTTGCTTGCACGCATGTGCAAGAAACATAGTGCCATCATCGGAGATTTCGGAGGTGTGTCACCTCCTCCTCCAATTCAGTCAGTGTGCTGGCAGGCACGGCCCCTGTAAGCCAGTGCATTTTGGAGCTGTCTATGACAAGCTCCAAAATGCAGTGGCACTCTGATTGAAAGGGGACTACGCTTCGGTGAGCAGCGATAAGATATCGGCTGCTCACGCTCCCCACCACTCCATAGCACTCGCCCCCGACGATCGCCTGTGTAGCCGACGGGTGCCCAACCCGCCGGCTGAGCGCGTCTCCCCAGTAGTAGGTGCCACGCTGGGAGCCCACCCCAACATGGCAAGCGGTCCTTTTGCCGACGAGGGTGCCCAATCCCCGTTGGCTGAAGCGCCCCGCATCCTTTGCCACGCTGGGCCCACCCAGCGTGGCAACAATCCATGGCGGCGGGGTGCCCAATCCCCGTCGGCTGAACGCCCTCCCCAACGTCCTTGTGCCACGCTGGAGCCCACCCCAGCGTGGCAAAGCGATCCCACGTCATCTTTTTTTTTTAAATACATGTAAAACAAAAGCGGTCCCACGCGCGGCTCTCCCAACCTCCCCACAACCCGCACCGCCCACTGCGCACTCAGCCTCCCCACCCCCTCACCCCATACTTACCTCGGACTCCGGCCCGATGATCTTCAGTGGACCGGGAACACGTCTGCACTCTTCAAAGCCGACCTCGAACTGAGGGAATGCTGGTAAGCTGTATAATGGGCTAGATAGGGGTTTCAACTTTGTTGCATATCTCAGGCATTTTTGGGAATTTTTGCACCAAATTTTCAACATGGGGTTTTTGGGACCCCTTCTCATGAATGATGTCACTGTCATGGCGGTATTCGGGCCCAAAGGGTGATTTCGCAGTCACTGCGGAAATCACCCTTCGGACCTGAATAATGCCATGACAGTGACATCATTCATGAGAAGAGTCCCAAAACCCATGTTGAAATTTGAAATTCAAAAATGACATTTCTGGCGTGCGTTGCGCAGTTCTCCGCAGGCTTCGTAAGTTTCAAATTTCAATATTTTCACTCCAGATTTTCAACATTGCCATTTTACCACACCTCCTCATGAGCAGTACAGCTGTCAATTTTCACATTCTGCCCAAAACATGTTTCCGCCCATGTAGCGCACAATGGCGCAGTCGGTGTGTGAACTCAATGTATGGGACACATTAAGAAAATCACAGTGACACTGTTCATTAGCAAAGGTCTTAAAATGGCTATGTTGAAATTTGGTGAAAAATTCTAAAAATGATTGTTTCACGAGTCTGCGTTGTGAGTTCCTCACTGCATGTCGTAAGTTCTTGAATTTTCAATATTTTCACTCCAGATTTTTCAACATTGGCATTTTATCACACCTCCTTATGAGCAGTACAGCTGTCATTTTGCATCCTGCCCAAAGCGTGTTTCCGCCCATGTAGCGCACAATGGCGCAGTCGGTGTGCAAACTCAATGTATGGGACACATTAACAAAATCACAGTGACACTGTTCATGAGCAGAGGTCTTAAAATGGCTATGTTGAAAATTTGGTGAAAAAATGACTGTTTTACGAGCGTGCGTTGCTCAATTCCTGTGCAGCTCGTAAGTTCGCAAATTTTCAATATTTGCACTCCAATGACTTCCAAATACCTAAACAGCACATAAAAGCAAGCAACATTCGGCATTGACAAATGCTTGTTTAGTAGAACCAAAATGCGCGCTAATAGTGTAATTATAACCATAACCATCCCACCCAGGTCCACGTCAGCTGGCCAGGCAGTATTCTCTTACCACTTCCCAAAAATATGGAACTCCCTCCCCCAGCCCATCCATCATGCTGCTTCCCCTTGGGTCCTTTTCTCCGTCCTGAAGGACCTAGTCTCCCCCTCCAGTAGGTGTTCTTATAGAACCTTCCATCTACTCTTATTTTGTCTTTTTGTTGGTCGGTATGCAGATTAGCGCTTAGCTATGTTCCTCATAGTTTGCAGTTTAATTTTGTCACAGCACTTTCTGTTTCTTGAAACATCAGATTATTTAATATTACTCTGTTTCTTAATCGAAATGCTGATTGTATCTCTCGTCTATTTAGTTATTGTATCTCTTTTATTCTTGACTGTATATGCTGTATATCCATGTCCCGTCTCCCACAGGACGCATCTGGAAACTAGCGTTTACTGCTCAGCGTGCTCTGTCTGGTGAAACTTTTAAATAAATACCCAACCTTGCTTTGTTTCAGATCCTTGATCTACTCTTATTGCATACTTCCTTAACATTAGGAACACTTCAAACAGTGCAGCCACTCATTATGCAATAGTCTCATTTCCCTCTGCATCATGAGCGGCTAGACTGTGTTGGTGGTGTTCCTAAGTCCAGGAAAGATGCACTGGGAGTGTATCAAAAGACTGTAAAGAATCCTGGTTTTGGTGTGTTGACACCAGTAATGGTAGACGGTCTGTTTTTACTTAAATAAAAAAAAAAAAGACTAAGACTACCAGATACAGCTCCTCCCGGTGTCCAGTCCATGCTAAGCCCTGTAGCCCCTACCAGGTTGACTAGAGGATCTCACAATAATCTCTACAAAGTCCCCTTTCATCACATGTCCCAAGGGCAGCGATCCTTTGGATGTCATGCCCCAAAGTAGAAACATAGAAGTTGATGGCAGATAAGGACCGCAAGGCCCATCCAGTCTGCCCATTTCCTTTTTCTACCTTATGAATGTGCCATTGACCTTTGCTCTGTCAATGGCCTATCTATTCATACTCATCTGTATTGCTCCCTTATGCCTATCCCATGCCTGCTTGAAGCCCTGCACTGTATTCATATCCACCACTTCCTGAGGTAGGCCGTTCCATGCATCCACCACCCTTTCTGTGGAAAAAGAACTTCCTCACATTACCCGTTAATTGGCCTCCCTCTAATCTCATGCTGTGTCCTCTTGTCCTGCTATTTTTCTTATATTGAAATATGTCGGACTCTTTCACCTTGTTAATGGCCTTAAGGTGTTCGAAAGTTTCAGTCATATCACCTCTCTCCCTTCTTTGCTCTATGGTATACATATTGAGCTCAGTTAATCTGTCCTCATATGTTTTCTGATTCAGTCCCTGCACCATATTGGTTGCCCTTCTCTTGACTGCCTCAATTGGGTTAATGTCCTTATGACGATGTGGCCTCCAGTACTGCACGCAGTACTCGAGGTGGGGCCTAACCAGTGTCTTGTAAATAGGGATTATTACCTCCCTCTTCTGACTTGTGGTACCCCTACTAATACACCCCTACATCCCTCTAGCCTTACCTACTGCTTTAGTGGTCTGCTTGGATGATTTTAGGTCATCGGTGATGATGATGCCCAAGTCTCTCTCTTCCTTTGTCACTGTCAGCAACTTCCCTCCCAGCCTATAGGTGGCTTCAGGGTTTCTCTCCCTATGTGCATGATCTTGCACTTCTTTGCGTTAAACCCCAGTTGCCACTCTTTCTACCATTTTGCTAGTTTATCCAGCTTTCTTCTCATTCTGCCCACCCCATCTGGATCATCTACTGTGTTGCAGATCTTGGTGTCATCTGCAAACAGACAAACCTTATCCTCCAGTCCATCTGCAATGTCACTAATGAAGATATTGAAGAGGACTGGCCCCAGGACTGATCCCTGAGGTACCCCACTTCTGACTTGCATCTCTTCTGACTGTATGCCGTTTACCACCACTCTCTGTTTTCTGCCCATTAACCAGTTTGCCGCCCAGTTGACCAATGTCTGACCCATCCCAAGCCTACCCAGCTTATTAATCAATCTTCTGTGTGGAACAGTATCGAAAGCTTTGTGAAGTCAAGGTAGGTGACATCAACTGCTCCCCCTTTGTCCACCACTCTGGTTACCCAGTCAAAGAAATCTATGAGATTAGTTTGACAAGACCTTCCTTTTGTAAACTCATGATGTCTTGAATCCTGTGCTCCTATGGTTTCCAGGTGTTGCACTATCCTTTCCTTAAGGAGTGCCTCCATAATCTTGCCCACTACTGAGGTAAGACTGATTGGTCTGTAGTTCCCTGTTACCACTCTTGTGGAGCGGGATCACATGAGCCCTTCTCCAGTCTTCTGGGACCTCTCCTGTGCTCAGAGACTCACTAAATATTTCTGATAATGGCTCTGCTAGTTCCACCCTTAGCTCCTTTAGTACCCTGGGATGTATGCCATCTGGTCCCATTGCCTTGTCCACCCTGAACTTGTTGAGCTCTTGTAGGACCCTTTCTTTGTGAAGGGACTAGTGCACACCTCCCTCCCCCTGTGTCCATGGTGCTGAGCTGTGGGCCCTGCACTACGTTCTCTTCAGTAAATACTGAGCAGAAGTATCTGTTTAGGATAGATGCTTTTACATGGTCCTCCTCCTCACATGCCCCCTTATCCCCTTTGATCTTAGCAATACCCCCTCTGGACTTTCTCCTTTCACTAATGTATCTATAGAAAGTCTTGTCACCTTCTTTTACTGTTCGTGCTAGTGTTTCCTCGGTTTGGGCCTTTGCCTGCCTTACTGCCTTCCCTGCTTCCCTTAGGGAAGTTTGGTTTCTTACCCCAGGAGTCCTTTAGCATCAGTAACTTTCTGCACTTAGCCGGCTAGGTGCAATTACCCTGGAGGTGTGCCATTAAGAGATTTTATTAAAGAGCGTAGGGCTAGCCAATCAAAAGACAGGAGGGGGAGTGAACTGAGTGAAGCTGTTGACTGCTTCAGAATTTTTTCTCTGCTGGACTGAGCATATTGTCTCTGAGGTGTCTCCTAACTTTCCTTGTTGACAGCCTCCTAGTGCTTATCTGGGTAAAGTTTTCCTCATAAATATTTTCCTTTAGTGTGCTGAGTGACAACTTTTATTTTTTCATTAGCGCTAGAATTTTTTTTATTTTAGTGCAGCGGCGTATTTAGACTTTATTTTTTAGCGACTATTTACTTTAAAGCCTAATTTTATTATGGTGTTTATTTTTGACGGTTTCCTTCATTTTGACTAATTTCTTATGGGAACCATCAATGGGGACAGTTGCCTTGTTTTTTTATTCAATTCCTCGCGGGTTTACCGCGAGGCAATTCCGCAGTAGATTTCAAATTTAAATAGTGCCTGGGTGTTTTCTCTTAGATTGGCAATTACAAGAAAAACCTTTTCGTTATATTATTGGACCTTGGTATCATCTGTGTCAGGACTGTCTGTAAGGGTCCAGCAGCCACCTGTGCGGAGGTGAGTATTACTGGTTTTCTGTTAAGATTGGCACTGGTATAGATCCCAGTTTTACAACCAAAAATTAAAAAAGCACTGGTAATAAAGTTTATTAACTGGGGCAGGACTGGCTGGTGGCATTTTCACAGAAACCTGCACTCAGTTTATAGGTCCAGAACTGGTTTGCTTTGCTTAAGTTGGCGAACATAAGACAAACCTTTGATAATTATGGCTGAGGATAAATCAAAGGTTTCCGACAAGGAGCCATTCAAATATACTAATACCAAAAGCAGGGGTGTTGAGAAACCCTCCAGATCCCAGTCAAAAAATAAAGCTTCCAAAGATGAATTTCCTCACAAATTGAAAAATAATAGGAGTGACGAAAAAAGGAAGCTTGATCAAGCCTCTGATGAAGTGGCTAAAAAGAAACTCTGTCAAGACATATATGCTCCTGTTGCTCCTGGGAAAGCCAACAGTGAGACAATAGGCAGCTTAAAGCATTCAGAAAAAAACAAAGCACTTGCAAACTGCGCAGGTTCTTCCGTTAGTGCAAGATATGGAAAAAAGCATGGCAGCTGTTTCAGACCCTTCAAAAGATGGGTCCTCTTATTTACTGAGGCTGGCAAGCACTCTTCCACCGTTGTCTGTTCTGTAGACTGTGAGGGTGACGCAGATGATGATCAGTTCTATGATACCCCTGACATGAATTTTGAGGGCCTTGTGCCCCAGGAGTCCCCGGACCCTCACCTTTGGGATCCCCCAGGTGACCACGAGGATCCTTCCTCTATGTTTTAATTTTATACAAAATATGCTGGATACCCTGGACCTCCCTACACAGGAGCCCAACCAGGATGTCGATGAAGATTATAGAGAGATGAAGGGTCTTTCATCCTCAAAGACTCTGGTCGTCCCTATCTATAATGAATTTAGATAAAGTACCACGAAGGTGCTTCAGTATCCCACTTCAGTACTAGGGGTTGATAAGCGGCTTGAGAGAAAATATAAATTGTCTAAAAATGGTACTGCGTTCCTGTCAGCACACCCTAGCCACGAGAGTGTAGTGCAGCAAGCAGCTTGGGAGAAAGCTGGTGTCTCCTTGACGCCCTCTCCCCCTGACAAGGATTCCAAGAAAATTGACTTTATAGCAAAGAAAATGTGTGCCCCTGCTTCTCAGGCTTTCTTCTTACATGGCATTCACAGACAAATATCAGAGAGCCCTTTGGAAATCTGTTCAGGCTATCGCCCGCAATGAATCAGATTCTATGGTGCAGGAGCTGGTGGTAAGGTTACCACCTGTCCTGATTTTCGCAGGACAGTCCTGATTTGGGCAGCTGTGTCCTGCGAAAAAACATGAAGAATACTACTTGTCCTGACATTATAGTAGAAAAATTATTTTCTGACTTTCCTCTAAATGTTGCAAAAAACTATACCTTTACTAAAATACCTTTAAATGATAAGAGACACTACAAACAAATGAAAAACTACAACACTTAGTCTTAATTCTGATGATATAGAGAAAACAAGTCTGTTGCATTGGTTGAGGTTACAGACTGTCCTGCGAAAAGTCATGTTTCAGTAAGATATGTCCCACTTTGGGCTTCTTAAAAGGTGGTAACCCTAGCTGGTGGATACGTCAAAAACTGCCTTGGAAGCTACTATGTACCAATTCCACATGGCAGATGATAATAATGATGTAGACTCTAGGGTGATGGCCCATGCCATATCTCTGAGACGCTTTGCCTGGCTTAGAACAACCAGTCTGACCACAGACACTCAGAACAAGGCCATGGATTTTCCCTGTGATCAAAATATGTTGTTTGATTACAGAACCACTGACTACACGAAAAAAGTCGATGAGTACAAGGCCTACTGGCAGAGCCATTCATCCAAGCCTAAACCCGCCACCCCTCAGAGATCCCTTCCCAGGGGTGGTAGGGGCAGAGGTTTTTTTTTTCCCAGGCCTTACAGTCCCTATCCCCAATCTGACTTTAGCCAGTACAGGGGGTCTGTAACAGGGAGACCCCAAGGGGATCTCCGAGGAGGGGCTGACTACCTCGATACTCTCTATTAAACCACCTAGATATATATTTATAGACCACACGGAGAACGGAGGAGATTTCAAGAAGCTTGACTTGGTCAGGATACAAAATTTAAGGTCATACAGAAAATGTTAGCTTCAGTTACGAAAATAAAAAGCCGTTCTGCTTTTAGGCAGAACTTACAAAGCTTTATAACAAATACAGAGGATGTGCATCCTGTCTCCAAACAAGACAATGTTGGTATATTAGCTCTGTAATTAGAGAATTTACATCTGCATATCCTGTGGTAAGCATGAGTTAAATGACATCAATTTGGTGACCAATGAATAAATGAACCAAGTGTTATAAATGCCAATCCCCACAAGATGGCAGCATTGTATAACTAATGACAGTTTGCTTTTAAATTCTCCATTGACACACACGCATGCTAGCTTAACATATATCAGAGTGGGTTTTGTTCTTAGCAGACAGTTACAAAGAAATGCAATGTACTTTATAACCATATATGTACCTCTTTTCCTTAGCAAGCTGCTGTCACATTCGGGCAGGTCACTGTATAACTATGGTAAGTAAGAGCTATGACAAATATGGCACATAGCATTTATAAGAAATGCCTACATCATTTTGGGGAAATGCAGCACATAAGTTTTGTTTGGTTCACCATTTCGCACACGTAAGTTTTGTTTTTAACCACTATTTTGTAATATATACAGTATGTATTGTGACTGCGTTGTGTATACGTACCTTTTTATATTCTTGTCTTTCTGTGTATTTGCTCATGCACCCACTTACTGGCTTTATTAGATTGTACTTCGGGTTTTGTAGTCTGTCCCCTGCCAACTATTAAAATTTGTGCAAAGACACACATTATAGTAAAATCACTCTCTACAGGGTCTTTCAGAGGCGGGGCAGAAGGGGCCAAAAAAGATCTACCTCTACCCAGCCACCTGCCTCTGGTCCCTCATCACTATCGGACAAGTGGGTGCTGGAGATAGTGGAGAAGGGTCTGTCATTACAGTTCAAGCAGCTGCCAGACCTCAAGAGTACCCAGGTGTCAAGACCTCTGTCCCCAACACAGATACCACTGTTGGAAATGGAGGTACAAAACCTTCGGGCTTTTCGAGCAGTGGAGAGGGTCTCCACCCACGAGAAGGACAAGCGCATCTACTCCAGGTATTTTCTGACACAAAAGAAAACTGGGGAGTGGCAACCCATCTTAGATCTCAGATATTTAAGCAAACATCTGAAGAAACCCAAATTGAAAATGGTCACTCTGTCACTGGTCATACAGTCCTTACAGCAGAGCGACTGGCTAGCCTCCCTCGACTTAAAGGATGCCTATTTCCACATACCCATAAGGAGATCTCACAGGAAGTTTCTCAGGTTCAAACTTCCTTTGGGTCACTATCAGTCTGTCCTCGGCCCCAAGAGTCTTTACCAAGTGTTCCAACAAACGAACCGTGCACAAGGATTTAGCGGTGCATCTAGCCAAATGAACAGACTTGTTTAAAACAAGCTAAAGCACACGCTTACCCACTAAAATTCAGACACGGAGCAACTTTTAAAATCCATTTATTGAACACCAAGATGCGCTTGACGCGTTTCGGACAAAATCCTTTCTCAAAAGCTGCATCCTAGAAAACACACAGAACTTAGATACAAAAGCCAAATTGTGATGTCATTTGGCTTTTGTATCTAATTCTAATATTCTAAGATGCAACAAAGTTATCAACACGTCATCCAATAATGGACTAAAGATTGCTCCCGTCTGGTGAGTAGATGGCGTGCTGCTGTTTTAATCTTCTCAAGTGTCTCGCAGTGGTAGCAGCACATCTCAGGAGACTGGGTGTCACTCTCTACCCCTATCTGGACGACTGGCTCATAGTCATAGCCAAGTCAAGGAATCTCTTACCCTCACAGAACACACTCTGGTATCCCTAGGTTTCCTGGTAAATCTCAAGAAGTCTCACCCGGAACCCACCCAGCTGCTCACCTTCGTAGGGGCCCAGCTGGACACTCAGAAGGGATATGCTTTCCTCCCACAGTAAAGAATTCAGAGTTTCCTTTCAGTGGCAGATTCTTTCACCCAGGGACAGCCAAGACCAGCCAGACATTTCCTCAAACTTATGGGACATATGGCCTCTATGACTGCAGTAGTCCCAGGGGTCAGGTATAGCATGAGACTCCTGCAAGCCTACCTCCGAGCTCGCTGGTCTCAGAGAAGCAACAGCTTTTCAAAGTTAATACTGGTGTCGGAGCAATTCCTCCAAAATTTGCTGTGGTGGAAGGACCCTGCAAATTTGCAGGCAGGGGTTCCATTTCATGCTCCTCTTTCCACTAAGGTGATCACCACGGATGCCTCCTTGTTGGGCTGGGGAGCTCATCTAGATTGTGCCTCAGTAAAGCGGCAGCTGGACTCCGGAAAAGTCACAGTTGCACATAAATCTTTCAGAACTCGGAGCAGTCTTACTAGCTCTCAAAGCTTTTCGCTCCCAGCATAGGAGGACAGGCGGTTCAAATTTGAATGGACAGCACTACTGCAATGTTCTACATAAACAAGCAGGGTGGTACCAGATCTGGAATACTCTGTTTTAGAAGCTCTGAAGCTCTGGTCTCTAGCATTCTCCCTGGGAGTCAGCCTGTTGGCTATTCACCTCCCAGGCAAACTCAATACTCTGGCTGATGCTCTAAGCCGCATCAGTCAAGGTCAGAGCGAATGGACACTGAACAAGCAAGTACTAGCCACAGTGTTCAGGCGGTGGGGCACACCAGAGATGGATCTGTTTGCCTCTCCTCTCAATTTTCAGCTTCCTCGGTACTGTTGCAGGCCCCCAGATCTGGGAACACTTCCTCTGGATGCCCTGATCCTGGACTGGTCGGAGCGGTTACTATACACATTTCCTCCCTTTCCCCTGATAATCAGGGTTTTGCTGAAACTCTGGCAGCAGCCTGCATTGATGATCCTAGTGGCTGCGGACTGGCCCAGGCAAGCCTGGTACCCTCTCTTTTTTTCAGTGTCCTGAAGCAGGCCCCTTCGCCTGCCTCCAACTCGCTCCCTGCTGATCCTTCCTCAGACAGGAGTGCAGTACCCAGACGTACACTCTCTTCACCTCAAAGCTTGGTTTTTGAGGCATTAGAGTTTCCATCCTCACAGTACTCTGAACAGGTCCTTAACATACTGAGGGTGGCTAAAAGACCAAACACTAAGAAGACTCATGCAGCCAAATGGAAAAGGTTTTCCCTCTGGTGCAGAAGTGAAAAGGTCGAACCCCTATCTGCTTCAGACCCTCAGCTGCTAGACTACCTGGTACACTTACAGGTGTCAGGCTTGAAACCATCTTCACTCAAGCTACACCTGGCGGCAAATTCAGCCTACCTTTTGGTGGGAAAGAAGAAATAATTTTTTTCCCATGACATTTTTAAACAGTTTTTTAAAGGCCTCTTGCACCTCCACCCTCCAACCAGGGAGCCTGTTCCTCCTTGGAGCCAGAACCTTTGCATAGATGGGCTCATGAATCCACCTTTCGAGCCTATGTCCACGGCCCACATCAAGTTTGTAACTTGGAAGACTATCTTCCTGGTAGCCATTATGTCTGCCAGTAAGATTTCAGAGCTACAGGCCCTGTGCATTGAGCCGAATTACATCATCCCCCACAATGATAAAGTTGAGCTCAGGACAAATAGGAAATTTCTGCCAAAGGTGATTTCAAGAGTTTCACTTGAACTAGTCCATTACTCTGCCTGTCTTCTTTACTGAGCCATCTACTCCTGGTGAGCAAAAGCTCCATAGCTTGGATGTCAAAAGAGCCATCTTTCACTACTTAGAGCATACTAGACAGTCCAGAGGCTCTTCCACTCAGTTGTTCCTCACCTATGGGGACATAGGCAGAGGAAGACCAACTACCAAGAGAATGATTTCTCGCTGGTTGGTCTCTTGTATTAGATTCTACTATGAGAAAGCTGGTCAGCAACCTCCAGAGGCGCTCGGGGCCCATTCCACCAGGGGCACCACAACCTCGCTTGCAGCAGTAAGGGACATTCCCCTACTGGATGTCTGCAAAGCAGCTACCTGGAAATCTGTGCACACCTTTGTGAAACACTGCAGTTTGTATGTGTAGACCAGACCTGATGCCAGATTTGGCAGGGCAGTTCTGCAGAGCCTCTTTCCTAAGCAGGTTCTCTGCCCACCTCCCACTTGGTACTGCTTGGTAGTGTGCAAAAAGTTACTGATGCTAAAGGACTCCTGGGGTAAGAAGAAAAAAATTACTCACTGCAGTAATTTTCTTTCTTCCATGGAGTCCTTTAGCATCCGTAAGCTCCCACCCTTCCTCCCCAGTTCACCTGTCGGAGAAGGGCTCATATGTCGCCTTTTACCAAATTTGGTGTTTTGTTATTGATGAGTTTTTACCTCGTGTTGCTGTTTGTATTTCCACTTGTGGACATTTGCATGTTTTTTGAATCCTGTTAATTCTCTTTCGGGGCATTTGCCCTCGTTTTTCCCTTAAAAAAAAAAAAATTCTGTAGCAGTCAGCAGCTTTTACTCAGTTCACTCCCCCTCCTGTCTTTTGATTGGCTAGCCCTACGCTCTTTAAAAATCTCTTAAAGTCACACCCTGGGGCACTTGCACCTAGCCAGCTAAGTGCAGAAAGTTACTGATGCTGAAGGACCCCATGGAAGAAAGAAGATTACTGCGGTGAGTAATTTTTTCATGCCTCCCTATCTTCATCCTGCTGCATTTCCCTTCTATTTCCTGAAGGCCAGCCTTTTGGCTCTGATCTTTTCTGCTACTGTGTGTGAGAACCGAAATGGTTTCCTTCTTCTTTTGTACTTTCTTTTCTCACTAACACAATGGGATGTTGCTTCAAGTATTGCATCTTTAATGCTTGCCCACTTTGCCTGTACCCCCCTCAACTGTATTTCTTTTTGCCAGAGCTAGCTTAACTCTGTTGGCCATCTTATTAAAGTCAGCTCCTCTGAAGTCCCATATTTTTGCCTTGGGACGGGATGATTTTGTTCTAGTGGCCAAATTGAACCATACCATGTGATAGTCACTGGCACCCAGGTAACCTTCTACCTGGAGATCTGTGATCCTTTCCCTGTTAGTCAGTGCTAGATCTAGGATAGCCCTGTCTCTTGTGGGTTGTTGTACCAGTTGTTTGAGGTTCCCCCCCCCTGCAGGAAATCCACCATGTGTCTAGTTCTGGAAGATGTTCCTGCTGGTATTGACCAATGTGTATCTGGCATGTTGAAGTCTCCCATTATCAGAACCTCCCCTTTAGCTGTCATGTTTTTTGTATCTTCTGATAGTAACGTGTCTGTGTCCTCCCCCTGGCCTAGAGGCCTGTACACAACCCCAGTTTGTATGGCTGTCCCATTTCCTGTTTCCAGGATGACCCACAGTTCTTCTGGCTCCTTATGTGTATTCTGTATTTCTATAGCTTTGATATTTTCATTGACAGAAAGGGCGACTCCACCCCCCCCCCTTTTTGCACCTTGGTCTCTTCTGAACAGTACATAGCCAGGTACTGAAGTCTCCCAGGTGTGGTTACTGGTAAACCATGTCTCGCTAATGGCTACATTGTCCAGTTTAGCCTCTGTCATTATTGTCTGCAGGTCTGGGATCTTGTTTCCCAGACTACGAGCATTTGTGTACATGATTTTCCATTGGCCATATTTTGGTGTGTGTGTTGTTGGTCGAGGTCCAACATTTCCCCTGTACATCGTATGGGGAGCCGGACTTTTTCCTTACCTGGTGATGCAAATGAACTACAAACATGCTGAACTCCTGTTTGACCACTAGCTGATGGGGGAGGACTGTTCTTCCTATTCGATGTATGGGGTGCTGCACCCCTCTCCCCATTTGCTAGTTTAAATATTCTGCAAAGACATCAAACTTCTGCCCCAATGCACTGACTCCCTCCTTAGTCAGATGCAATCCATCAAATTTAAAGAACTTTCGCTCCCTAAACTGTTGCCAGTTTCCTACAAATTTGTGTCCTTTTTCCTAGCACCAGCCCTTGAGCCACTTGTTTAGCTCCCTTATCTCGCCTTCCGTCCATATGTCCCCCTCTCCCAGACTGGCAGGATCTCAGAGGAGATGCTGGATGAAATGGATAATAGTTTGTCACCCAGCCTGGTCAGGTATTCCTTGGTCTCCACAACTGACCGGCTGGCAAGATTGTTAGTCCCCATGTATACCAGGACATCAATGTTTTCTCCTGCTTCCTGAACAGTTTTAGCAATGCAGTCAGTGTCTCGCCATGCCGATGTACCTGGGAGACATCTGACCATTACCCCTGGCTGGAGGTGCGTATCAACTCTCCAAGTCATGGAGTCTCCCATGATCAGAAGTTTTTGGGATTTCTTTTTGCTTTAAGTCACTCCTGTGTGACCTTCAAGTTGAGCCCAAATGAGGGCCTTTCAGATTTAAACTCTGCTCCCACTTCATTAGTCAAATGACCTGCCTGTGCTCCCTGTAATCAGATAAAATTGACCTAGGCCTCGCTTTGATCTGACCCGCACTCTATCCCCCATGGCCTGTTTTCAGATCACCCTAACTCTTACTTTCCACTAACCTGCTCCCATGCATTTCCCCTTCCACCTCCTTCTCCTTCTTCTGCCATCCCCCCAATCCTTCAGTCCCCACTCTCTACAGTCCCCCTCCTTACTCTACCTCTTCCCCTACTCCTCCTCTCCGCCTCACCCCACTCCCCTTCTCTGCCTTCCTCTTCCTCCCTGCCCCTACCCCTCATCAACTACTTAACTCAAGCCCCCTACACCCCATTTACCCCTGACAAAGGGAACTTGGATACCCTTGTTCCCTGCCTTGACTCCTCTTACTTTTTCCTCTTAGTACTCTATACTTAATGCCCAGTTAGTGCCTCTTCTGTATATACTCAGTTCACAGTTTGTCCCACTCCTACTCTCATGTTATTGCAGTTCATGGAAACTGATGTCGTAACCTGATGATGTAGCCTCGTGATGTGTTTTTTTTTTTCCCTGTCCATTGCTGTAATGTATTGATGTGGAACCTTTGTAAATGAGCTTTTAGCTCAAAGGATGTAATCCGAAAATTTAATTGATAAATATTTACAGAAGGTGACCAGTCCTATAATGTGTTTTTTAACCTAGAAACAATTTGAGACCTAAGGTGGTTGACAGTGTCCCTTTAATATGAATGAAAACCCTTTGGTTTCTTAGAGGGCAAGTAGCCAAAACAAACCGCTTTTGTAGTGAGAAAATGAAGGTGTCTCCGTCCCGGCTGGGTGAAATTGCCCTATATTTGTAGTTCCTGGATATGGCATGTAAAATTATCGTTGCCCATGCTGGTTTGTACTGGAGCAGGTAACCTTTCCATAAGTGCACCAGTTAGATCCGTGGCATGTCTGTGGGTGAGTGGATTTATCCAGCTATTAGCCATGCTGGCTTGTGGTTGCTAAAATTAATTTCAACCCCTGTGGCTAGACAGAGGTTAGCATTTTAACGCCTTTGAGACCTGATCATATCCCACTTACACAATGATTTTAGGGTGTTTCAGCAGTGTGCTGCCGGCTTTCCCTTATTGCATGGCCTCTATAGCATACTCATCCTCCATCAACACAAGAAATGAGAGATCCAGGTGTGGTTCTTTAAAGCTAGACTTAGATATAAGTCCTTATCCAAACTTCAGAGTTTTCTTTTTTGGGGGAGGGGGCCGGATTCAGTAATGGGGTTGACTCAGTCGGTTTCATACAGAGATCGCTCTGTTTAAACAAGATCTGTGGGGATGGCTTTAGGGATTATCCTAAAAATGGATCCAGGCTTTACTTTCTTTTTTTGGTGGGGGAGGGGGGTACAGTACAAAAGAGTGACTGTAACCCAACAGAGCTGAGTGTATAAGAGGAACGAGCGGAGTCTCATGGGGATGAGTGTTGGGTCCTTGCTCATTCGATGTATTCATTGATGGCTTGGAAAAGGGAATTCAGCAGTGTACATTATAGTGTTAAAGTAGTGGGGGGTTACGAGGTAATAACTGCATCTGGGAGTACATAAACTCCAAGGCCGTAGGCCTAGGTGTTTATGAAGTCTGAGACATGGTTATTACCAAGTTTTATCCCACCACTAATTTATTATTTCTATTACACTGAAAAAGACATTTTCTTGCTGCCATTTTTACTGTACAGGTTAGCAACATAATGTTGAAAGTGAACAGCAGTTTGTGGTTGTTGGCTAATCACAATGCATGGATTAGCATACAGTTCCTTTACTGAGTCTACTGTTCAGTTATGGCAGAATAATAGGACAGTAGCTCTGCATTCTGATTGGCTGAATGGAAGCCTTTTCAATTTAGTTAAGCAATAATGGTCCAGTAAGTTGAGTTTACGAGGGTGGGGGGGATAACAGTACTGGGATGCCAATGAACACTGAAGCGGCAGTGCAGTTGTTCCCCCATTAACCAAGCTCATTACATAAGTAATAAGACACGACAGGGTGTGCATTACGGTGTGATAACCGCACTCCTAGGGGTGTAGTTAGGCACGAGGCCAAAGGCCGAGTGCCGGTAGTCCTAAGTGCGGTTATCTACATGTCTACAACCCAGTGTCTTATCATGCTTGTAAAATGTCCCTTTATTTTTAGAAGCAGTTTTTTATTTTTAAACACATTTTTAAATAAGTAAAAATGTAAGTGAATCTGTGCTTTTAGCATAAAATAGTCCTTTCGCCTATTGGTGCTAGATTAAAGTAGTGTTATACAGTGTGTTCCTCCCTGCCCAAGTAAGCCTCATATTCCCCTGCCAGCCACAACAATTCACAAATGCTGTTTTTCTCATTCTAAGTATAACACATAGCCCCCTTATTTTATTTCATTCTCCTCACTCTGTAGACAAAACTGAAAGGAAGCCATAACAGGGGCGTCTCGGTTCCCCAGTGCTGCAAGCATGAGCGTGGTTCAAAACTGCCACACTCACTGACAGCATCATGAACTGCTCGCTCTGTCCGAAAAGATAAACAGCAGAGTGAGTCGTTTGCCACCTTTTCGCTTTGTTTATATAGTATTATTGCTTACTTTCTTCATTCTTTTTTTTCCCCCTCACATTCAAGAAATGGAATGTTTACCATGGAATACAGGGATTCAAAATTCTGCTCAGTTCTACTAGCAGAATGTTCCTCTACTTACATACTGTACACACAGACAACAAAGGCCTGTTTTAGAGCCAGAGACTCAATTATCTCACTTTTCAGGGAAAGCAGAAGAGATTTCCCTGATGAGAAGGTAAAGATAGAAGGGGGATTTTTCACTGTTAGCAAACAAACAGTTGTAATGAAAACTATAAACAATACTTAATGTTTCTAATTTGTTTATGTGTGTAAGGATAGTGTGACAATCTGGCAAACAACATTTAATTAATTTTTATTTTATATTTAAGATCATTTTAATTTTAGGGCCCAGTTGAAGGTTTCTACAGTGTAATGGTAGTGGCCATGTTTGTAGTGGAAGATCAGTTCTGGTTGTAGGGAGACTGATGGAAGATAGTTCTGGTTGTAGGAGGACTGATCTGCTTATTGTGTAATGTGGTTTAGGACAAGGATGACTGTGCATATACAGAGAATTAATGTACGGTTAGGTGATCTATCTTGGCCAATGAGATTTCTAGAGTTTTTTCTTGCCATTTTATAAGTCATTGTTGCCCTTATAATGCAGAAAACACTATGGGAGAAAGCACACTATCAAAGCAATAACATCTAATGCACAAAAAAGACCCAGTCCCAGACTAAAGAAAATGTTTTACTGTCTACATTTTATTTATGAGTGCAGGTTCTGCAAATGACCATGAGTATAATAATTGTCTGCATTTCTCAGCACTGGCTGTTTTCTTAGTACACTAAAGAGCTCAGTGAAATGAGGTTTCTCCTGCCTGTTTTGCTCAATGTAGATGAGGGAATGTTGACAGTTAACAGCATTTTTTTTTTTATTTAATATTTATTTTTTATGCTCCTCCGGTCAGCCCTCATCCGACCGCACCCGCCCAGCCCCGTCACCCGGAATAGCCATCTCTTACCTTATGGCCGGCCCAGGAGTGGAGCCTGCGGCGAGTCGGTCATCATCCTGCTGCCGGCATTTTCTTCCTCTGTTTTTCTTCCCCCCCAGGAGCCCCAGGAGTAGGAGCGCATGCTCGTGGAGTCGCGCCTGCAGCCCCGGTCACGACCCCTTTCCCCCACCCCATGGCCTAGCACCCAGCACCCTCTAAGCCTGTGCCACCCCTAGCCTCCACCAGGGGCCGCTATTGGCCAAGGGATGCCGCATCACCTCCCTGGAGAGGAGAACCTGCCTGCCAGCAGCTCTATCCAGCTCTGCCATCCTCCCCACTGCCAACCTCCAATGACCCTGGCTCGTTCCCAAACCCAGGTCACCGGCGTGCCACGAGGTAAGGCGTCCAGCGCCTCAACTCTCAGCGCCACCGGGCCGGTGGTTAACAGCAGTTTTTGAATGGTGACCAGTCAGAATGCTGGCATTAATATACAGTCCCATTGGTCAGTCCATTGTCCAGTTATGGCTGAATGATGGGACAGTAGCTCTGCAGTCTGATTGGCTGCGTGGTGTTTTCTGCAGTACAGGTACGCAATGGTGGTATGGTGAGCTAATTTTACGGGCGAATAACTGAACTGTGATACCAGTAAGCAGCAAGGCCTGACATGTTTATTGGCATCCAGTACAGGTATTTTACTGTTAACCCAACTCACAATACCATTCTTGCATTTATAGTGCTCAAAACACCATGGGGACCCCCCCCCCCAACACACACACACACACACACACTAACAAAGCATTACTTTTAATACACACAAACACAGAGTAAAGAAAAGGTTTGCAATGTAAATGTAACTTAATGAATGCAGTTATTAAGTAGTCTGGTCCATTTATTTGTTTTTTATTTATAATGCATATCATAATTTCAACCCTTTGAGTTAAGGACTCGCAAATGTAGTTCTGGAAATGACATTTCTTGTGCTGTTTTTCCTCAGTGAAGGTGAGTGACGGAATGTTGACTGGTGGTGACTAATCGGAATGCTGGCATTTGCATGCAATCCCATTGCCAGTGACCGCTCTAGGGAGTTTAAAATGTGGGTCAGATTAGACCCACTGGTGTTTAAAAAAAAAAAAAAAAAGGGTTAAAAATGAGAAACAAATGGGTCATAACCTCATTAAAAGTATAGATTGCACCATTACACAAGCTAAAACTTGTCAAGTCAAAATACTTTCCTATTGTTCAAACTGGGCACACCACTGTGGACCAAACTGAAAGTGGGCCATTTCTGGACAGGCTGCAGATTTGTACCCTTTTGCCCGATCACTATCTCTGCCCATTGCTCAGTTGTATGTCCAGTTATGGCTGAATAATGGGACAACAGCTCTGCGCACTGACTGGCTACGTGGTGTTTTCTGCAGTATATTTGCAGATGATGGCTAGTCCAGTGGCTTGTTGGCAGTGCATTGAGTTGCCACTGGGAGACCAGTGATGGTATGGGATGGTTGGAATCCTACACTTGAACTGGGTGCATCACAGAGGAGAGGTGCTCAGCTAATGGGAGTAAAAGGTGCAGGCTGTCTGCCAGTAACTCTTCCCCCCCCCCCGCTGATTAAGGAGTGGCATTGTCAGTGAATACAGCTGCCCTCACAGCTATAGAAAAGGCTTAGCCAAGTGTCCTCATCATGGGAGGGGGGCTGGGGAATCTGATACTAAGATAACTGAAATAAAGATCAAATGCCAGTGTTTTACAGATTTACAATAAACACAGGAGTTCAAGTCCCTGTGTCACGATTAGTGTTTCCTGAAAATATGTTGTTTGGTTTTATGACTTTCTTTAAATTGGCATCTGTTAATGTGCTCTGCAGTAACTGAAAACAGTGAAGATCTTTCTGTCCCTATCAGTGAATGATGACATCATTTCTGTCCAGCCTGTTGCTACAGCAGTGAAGTCCTAAATTGCCTGTGTAGTAGCTGTTGCACTTCCCAGTCAGAGCAATCTGTAGGGTTGTGTTTACTCCCAAGTGTGCTACTAATCCACCTGATCTGTGTCTAGATAGATTGTATCATTCTGTTCTCATAAAGAGTTGATCAGTTGTGTTTCAGTGGGTAACTGAAGTGGCATAAATTAATGTTTGTGAGAAATCTCCCATATGTATCACAGCTGAGTTCTTTCAAATCAAAACTCTGCATTATTTTTGGCTATCTAAACCCAGGCTTTTGTAATAGATGTAAAATAAACCTAAAGTTTAAGTCATAGAAGTAGTGTGTCAGATGTAGCCTCCATACATACCTGTATATTCATGTGAGAACAATATTGTTGATATGTCAGACTGACAAACAGGTGTCTGACACACTTTGCTATTTCAGGAACATGTACTGTATGAACTCACAAAATTCAGGTCTCTGAGGGATTCTGTATGGAAATGCATCATGTACGTGTGAGAGTAGACATACTATATGTCATCCTGATGCTCCTGTCTCTTGCCCCTCAGTTGAGGCTGCTGCACCCTGCTTCCCTCTGTGCCCCCCCCTACAGACAAGGGCAAGGCCAATGCCCCCTGATTCAATCTCCACAGACAGGACTGCTGTGCTAAGCCATAGAGTCCCAGGGCTTCCTCTCTCTCACTCTCCCTGTTACACCTAGCTCTCCTCCCCGAGACTCATGCTGCCTCTTTCTCTCTGTCCCAGTCACATCTCACTCTCCACCTGGCTACCGGCACCCCCTCCACTTAAGTTCTTCAAACTGCAGCATCCACCCAAGGAATCCCAACCCCCACTTCCATATGGCTTCCCTGCTGTTCAATTGCAAACATAAATATAATACTAAAAAAAAAAAAAAACTCCTCTCGCGACATAACTGCTGTCTTGAGTCTGTCATAAAAAGAATTAAAAAATACATAAATAAATAACTCAACTTATTCCTTCAGCCATATCTCTGAGTTAGGAGGCACTTCCTCAATATTCTACTTAGCAACAGATAACAATTTAACACACAGTGGAAGGATATACCACAAAAAATAAATAAATAAATATATAAAAAATTGTATCATCCTTTGTTAGACCTTTTTCTTCCTACCAGTTGTGTAACTGCAATAATCCACTCCAGAATATGGATTATGGAGGGGTTTACTCACCTTTGGTGTGGTTTAGTCATTCGGCCCATGGCCCCTTAACCCAACCTCACCAGGCATGGGTAAATCCCACCATAACCAACACCTGTCGTAGGTGGATTATTGCCTAATTTAACCACACTGAAGCAAAAATGCCACTTGACTGCCCTCCTTGTATGGCCAGGCTCCTCCCTCCCCTTGCGTTAAAAGATCAAATGCCAGTGTTTTATAGATTTACAATAAACACAGGAATTCAAGTCCCTGTGTCATGATTAGTGTTTCCTGAAAATATCATGCTGTTTGGTTTTGTAATATTCTGATGTCACCCTTTGTCCTGCCACGTGGTTGAGGCATCTGCACCATGCTGTCCTGTGTCTCTGTCACCACATCCAAGGCTGCTGCACCCTGCAGCCATGTTGACACAGTCAAGGTTGCTGTGCCCTAGAGCCCCATGCCCCCAGAGGCAGGGCTGCTGTACCCTGCTAGCCTCTGTCCACACCATATAACACAATGTGAAAGTGCTTGTTTTTTTCTTTCGAGCAGCTTGGATAGTGTACCAAAGGATCTGACTTTGGTGGCAGGGAGCAGCTTGGTGCGACAACCCTATCTGTGGAAGCAAGAGGCTCTATGGTGCAGGCACAGTGGTGGCAGGGGGCAGAGGACAGCTTGGTTCAGAAGTTTTGACTGTGGGGCAGGACACAGTGGGGCATCAGGGTACAGCAGCCCTGACTGTGAGACAAGGTGCACATGTTGCAGCTGCCCTGCCCATTTGGGGCAATGCAGGGTGCAGCAAAATCCCCACCTTTTGTTGGCCTTGTGCAGCGTGGTGCAGCAGCCCCAACTGTGGAGGCAGAAGCCCTGAGACTCTATGGCTTAGCAGAGCACAGCAGTCCTGTCTCGGAGATTGCAACAGTGGGCATTGGCCTTGCCTGTGGGTGCAGCAGCCTCAACTGAGGGGCAAGAGACAGGGGCATCAGGATGACGTATAGTATGTCTACGTACACACGTACATGATGCATTTCCACACAGAATCCCTCAGACCTGAATTCTGTGAGTTCATACAGTACATGGTCCTGAAATAGCAAAGTGTGTCAGACACCTGTTTGTCATTCTGACATAACAACAATATTGTTCTCACATGAATATACAGGTATGTATGGAGGCTACATCTGACACACTACTTCTATGACTTAAACTTTAGGTTTATTTTACATCTATTAAAAAAGCCTGGGTTTAGATAGCCAAAAAACAATGCAGAGTTTTGATTTGAAAGAACTCGGCTGTGATACAGATGGGAGATTTCTCACAAACATTCATTTATGCCACTTCAGTTACCCACTGAAACACAAATGATCAACTCTTTATGAGAACAGAATGATGCAATCTATCTAGACACAGATCAGATGGGTTAGTAGCACACTTGGAGTAAATACAGCCCTACAGATTGCTCTGACTGGGAAGTGCTACAGTTACTAAGTAAGTAATAAGCCACGACAGGGTGTGCGTCGGACACTTTAACACACAGCTAGGAGGCATAGTGAGGCACGAGACCACCGGCCGATTACGTCTAGCCTCCTAGCTGTGTGTTAAAGTGTCTAATGCACACTCTGGAGTGGTTTATTGCACTTTTGAAATGGCTATCTGTAGTGCAACTGCATTTGGTAGGTTAAATTCTAAATTTTAAGTAGTAAAAAAACATGCATGTTTGTGTCAGTTTTAATAAAATAGTTTCTCCGCTTAAGTGTCCTGTGTGCTTCCTTTTTGGACTGAAGGACTTTTGTCCGGCAAAGGCTTCTGTCATTTAGGTCTTCTTGTCATGGCAGTATTTCTCCCCCTCCCCCCCCCATGCTGTGTGGAGAAAGAGATTGAGGCTCTTTTTTTTTTTTTAATTAAAAGACAAAACTAAAACTTTGAGGGCGGGCTGGTAGAGAGATAGAGTGAGGGGGTGGGCTGGTATACAGATCGCGGCGGTTACATTTTATTTATAATACACAAACGAGCGTGTAGGCTGTGAGAGACATCGCTGTTGTCCATTTCATGCTGCATCCACATATAGCAGGATTTTTAGAAATCAAAATAAGACAATTTGCAAGAGCGGGCGGGCTCGAATAGAGATAGAAGAGTGGGTGGGCTGGTATACAGATCGTGGCTGTTCCTTTTTTTTTTATTTGAAACACATGAATGAGCGTGTGGGCTGTTCATTTCATGCTACATCCACAGGCAGAATGATTTAAAAAAATCAAAATATTCAAAGACTGAGGCAATCTGAACAGGAGGTGAGAGAGGTATTTATTTTATTTGTTACAGTTCGGCTGACACCACTTCTGGCACAAACAAGATGGCTGCGTTTTTGTTTTGTTAAGGTTCTGAGTGGGCAGCATCACCTATATCAATGCCCTCTGCCCAGTGTTGGACCTTTTTCCTGTGCATCAGAATGAATATAACATCCCTAGCAGCCAATCAGAGCTCCTATTTTATGATGCCCATTTCATAAAGGCAATTAAGGACTTCACTGCTGCAGCAACAGGCTGGACAGGAATGATGTCATCACTTACTGATAGGGACAGAAACATCTTCACTGTTTTCAGTTACTGCAGAGCACATTAACAGATGCTGATTTAAAGAATATTACAAAACCAAACAGCATGATATTTTCAGGAAACACTAATCATAACACAGAGACTTGAATTCCCCGTGTTCATTGTAAATCTGTAAAACACTGGTATTTGATCTTTTAACACAAGGGGAGGGAGGAGCCTGGCCGTACAGGGAGGGCAGTCAAGTGGCATTTTTTGCTTCAGTGTGGTTAAATTGGGCAATAATCCACCCACGACAGGTGTTGGCTGTGGTGGGATTTACCCATGCCTGGTGAGATTAGGTTACAAAGCCACAGGCCAAATGACCAAACCACACCAAAAGTGAGTAAAACCCTCCATAATCCATATTCTGGAGTGGATTATTGCAGTTAACTAAGTGGTAGGAAGTAAAGGTCTAACAAAAGCTGATTAAAAAAATGTTTATTTTTTTATTTTTTTTTTGTGGTATTTCCTTCCACTGTGTGTTAAATTACCTGTTGCTAGGTAGAATATTGAGGAGGTGCCTCCCAACTCAGAGATATGGCTGAAGGAATAAGCTATGTTATTTATGTATTTTTTTTTTATTCTGTTTATGACAGACTCTAGAGAGCAGTTCTGTCGCGAGCTGAGTTTTTAATTTTTTATTTTTATCATCATCATATGTATGTTTGCAATCGAGTAGCAGGGAAGTCATATGGAAGTGGGGTAGGGGATTCCTTGGGTGGATGCTGCAGTTTGAAGAACTTAAGTGCGGGGGGGGGGTGCTGGTAGCCAGGAGAGCGAGAGTGTGACGGGGGGAGAGAGGCAGCATAAGTCTCAGGAGAGAGCTAGATGTAACAGGGAGGAGAGAGAGAGAGAGAGAGAGAGGCAGCATGAGTCTCAGGTAGGAGAGCTAGATGTAACAGGGGGAGAGAGAGAGAGAGGGAGGCAGCATGAGTCTCGGGTAGGAGAGCTAGATGTAACGGGGAGAGAGAGAGGGAGGCAGCATGAGTGTCGGGTAGGAGAGCTAGGTGTAACAGGGAGAGAGAGAGAGAGAGAGAGGGAGGGAGGCAGCATGAGTCTCGGGGAGGAGAGCTAAGTGTAACAGGGAGCACGAGAGAGAGAGGCAGCATGAGTTTCATCTTGTTTAGTAGTTTGAGTGCTGGCGATTGTGCACGCCAGTCGGTAACTGAGATTTTTTTTGGCATTATTTTTGCTTTTGTGATCAAACAGCATGATAACTGTCGGTAAATGTGGGTGAGGGTTTCTCAGGTCAGTTCTGCAGTTTGAAGAACTGCAATGCAGGCGAGGGGTTGCTGGTAGCGGGGAATGAGCTGGGGATAAGAGCTGTGGTTTCACTTTGGCCAGTATTACCATTTCACAGTCTGTTGGTATTAATGAGAAAATAAGTAGCGTACAAGTGCTACTGTAGGATCGTTTATGTACTGCGAATATTTAACACTTCTGTTTTCTATTTTCATGAAGTTTTACTTTTTAGAATGAAGATTGCATTGGGGAGTTGAGTAGCTAAGTGCGAATCACAATGGCAGCCAAAACAAAACTGTTAGTGGCATACAGAGTGCACTGATTTTTGTAAATGTAAATTGGTCTGCTGGCACTTTACCCATGGGTTATGGTGGGATTTACTGATGGGTAAAGATGCCAGTTGATTTATTAGTTTACTGCATTTTCTGGCCCCATTGTATAATGCTCAACAAGAAATGTAGGGCAAAATATGTGGCACTACAAAACGCGCTAACCAAAAGAACTGTATGCTAAAAATGTATTTGTTGAAGACAGCATTACATTTCAAGGAAGCTGCCCATCGAAGCTTCAGTCTATGGTAAAACATTGGAGTTGAGCCATCTGTTCTGTTTTGTTTTGTTTTTCTTTCTTGCTCTGTGATGCTTCGTCTGTTGTCGGCAAGTCAGCCTTATTCTGCTTGTGCATTTTGTGTCATGCTGTGTTCAATAAATACCATTTAGCACACAGCTGCTGTTGTCAGAGTGCTTTATAGTGCCACATGAGTTGTCCTGCATTGCTGAAACATTCAGTGCAGTGTGAGGCAGCAGTGAAGAAAGCAGATAGCGTCCTGGAGTGCACGAGGAGAGAAGCAAATGAATGTTGTTTTAACATAATATTGAATACCGCCATTCCTTGGATAGCAGGAAACAAACCGGATGGATTATGTTTCTTTATCCCAGCTTACTTCCACCAACTGGGGCCTCCTTCAGCCATCTCCGAGCCCTTATCCTGTAAGACGAGATCCTTCTGACTTGGTTTCTTGGCCCCCTTGCACACCCTCGGGTCACCTGCGGAGTGTGCCCCCTCAGCCTGCCTCGCCAAGCTGGGGATGTCTTCAGCTGCACTGTGAATTCCTTATACAAGATCCCAGCAGGTGGAGGTGAAGACTGGTGGTAGATTGAGGACCAGTGGGCCGGACCCAGCAGTGCATGTGGTGGCATGGAGCAGTGTCAGTTGCCCAGCTGAAAGCATTTTCATTTGTTGTAGTTTCCCCTGATAGAAGAACCATGCAGTGATGTCATGGCAACATCAGGCACGCTCCAGTGCCTGGTGTGTCGATGTCTGCTGCTCCACCAGTCTCCAAGCTGAGTGGTCTCAGGATCATTGACCTCCAGCCAATGCTAGGGGTTTGGGCTCTTGCCAAGTGCCACTACCCTCCCTCCATGGAGGAGGAGAACTGTTCATTGGGCCTCAGTCCTCCTTCCCCTGATCTAATGGTACTGTATCTCTATGTAAGTGGTGACCTGACAGAAAATGATGCAATCTCGTATGTAACTGTGATGCCAGTTGGACATCAGTACCAGTTTTTTCTACCCATGTTGAGCAACTAACTTGAATTAAAAAAAAAAAAATCTTCCTCCCTGGCCGTCCCTCCAGTGCTCCAGGCTCGTTCCCGAATGCTGATCATCAGCACCACAAGACATACCACTACCACTGTGCCAGCGGGCTGCCCGAGACTGTTATTTTTGTCATCTCACATTGCTGTGTTCCTGTACATCCTTCGTACAAAGCATTGAATAGACCCGGCCTTGGGTATTGTGTAAAGTACCAGCCCCACACGACAGGAGGGATACAGCTGAGCTAGAAAATGTGCAGCAAGGGGCTGTGCTATGGAGAAAGGCTGGAGCAGAGGCCGGCACAGTGGTGCCAAGGGTTGAGGCACTGTGAGCGCCTCACCTTGCTCCATGCTGGTGACCTGCCATCTAGGGGAAGCCTGGTGGCAGCATGTGCGAACGCATCATAAGTGGGAGGGGTGCACATTCAGAGCACCGGGGGCTTCTCCGTGGAGGTGTAGCATGCACAGTGTGCTCATTGCACGTCTGCACAGCCTAGTGGGAGAAAATCCGAGGAAAAATGGAGGAGGGGTTTAATGAAGCCCTCCCTGTTCACGTTGATGCCCACCCGATCTCGCTGGCTCCTTGGGGACATCTGGATATGTGTGTTCCAGATGGGGGAGGATGGCCCTCCCTTCCCAGCCCCGCCGAGGCAGTCTACAGGGGATACAAGTCCCCGGGGGGTGGTCAGCGGAGACATTGGACTGCCACGGCCAGTGGGACAGGGTTGAGACAGCTGTCAAGGAGAAAGGTAAATACTTTATGTAAAATAGTAAAACAAACCAAAAAAAAGGCTGGAGTACTTGTGAATGTTCTCCTTTGGGAAAGGAGCATTATACAGCTCGCTTAAAATACAGAAAGGGCATACAAAGATTGGTCATACAGGTTATTCACAGAAATACAGGAAAGCAGAATAAACAGTTTCCGGAAGCTAGGTAAGGGGTTAAGGTCAAGAAATACCACTTCACACAGCATGTGATTCATTTGTGAAATGGCTAGCTAGAAGTGGCTGTAATATAAAGCAGTATACAGAGTTTATGAGGCGGTGGCCTAGATAAATTCTGGGCAGTGAAAATTAGCATCACCTTTTGGTTTTTTGTTAACTTTATTCCAGTTGCTGTGAACCACTGTTTTTGAGAGTCTTCCTGCGGCAGTGCTTGGGTAGAACATGACACGACATGGGAAAAACTGCACAGCTGGGGCAGTGTACACCTACCATGAGAAGAAGAAAGACACAGGTAGGTGGGAACTGAGACTGGGTAACTTTCTTCATTAACCTTGGGGCAGGTAACAGTGAAAAGCAGATCGTAGACGCTTATTTATTAATGCACTGCTCTCAAAGCTCAGTGTGCCGGATACAGCAAAAAGGGAGAAAGCGGGAAACACAGACCTCTTTTAACAAAGGAACAACATCCGCTACAGCCAGACAGAAACAGAAGTTGTCGGCAGAAACAGGCCCATTGTGTCTGCCCAGTCCAACGTATCTAATGTTGATGTGAGATTTCTACAGCCCACAGAGTTAACAAACTACTTAAACCTTTACCTCTAAAAATTAGATTAGAATGTCTGACATTGCCTGGTTCAGTAAATCTACAAATGGTCACTGTCTTCGCTAGCTGCCTCCCTGCCCCATGCAGTCACTTTCCTTTCTGTATCCGACTCGCACTGTCACTCGCTTTCTCAAAATTATGCACCTGCAGCTAGTCGTATCCAGGTACACCTTGGTACCCTGCAGCCTTTTACTATTACTCTCTACTGACTGATCCCGGATTACCTGTGTGATTTTTGTAAATTGCAAATTTTGACAAATCTGTATACTTGTCAATGTATTTTTGAGCCATTACTGTGTTCTTACACTCACTTTGCCTTTGTCTCTCTGCTTCCTGTATTCTACTCCTTGTTTGTTTGTTTCTTTATTGATTAATTTATTTATTGTTAGGATTAGAATACCTTTGAACCAGAGGTCCTTTTACAAAAGTTCCACGTCAGAAACAGAATACAGCGGTAGTACATACAACTTTTTTTTTTTTTGACAGTGCTGATTAAGAAAGGTAAATAAAATAGTATGGCGACAAGAATGCATAGACACTTATGTACATAACGTGTACAGTAAGGTACCCAAACGTTGACGTGATGCAGTGAAAGGTATGATAGGGAAACGGCACCGGGGCAGTCACAGGTGCAGAAGGATAGGAGATTGGGGGGGGGGTGCAGTCAGCTAATTATGACTTTGTCTGCCAGCCGCCACGTGAGAAGGATATACAGTGGGGGAGAGCCAGTAAGGGTATAAAGAGAGAGAGAAACGCGGGGGGCAGACAGAGAGGTATCCTTGTCAAATAAAGAAATAAGTGGGTGAGTATTGGGGAGTGAAAGGAAGTGTGGGGTGTGCAATGGGAAGGGGGGTACTAGACAGATAGTGGCAAGGAGCAGGCCATTCCTTGCAGTGTCTAGGTAATTGGGGGAGGGGGGAGACAGTCGCAACTGCTTTGTTGGGTGAGGTGCTGGCACAGATTAGTTTTGAAAGGGCCATGGGAGGGTGAGTTTAGTATCTCTGTGGGGGAGGTTGTTCAGCCAAGTGGGGGCACTGTAGTGAAATGATCGCTGGCCTTGGGCTGTCCGGCGGTAAGGGACTAGGTAGTTTGTTGAAGATGCTCAGCGTGTGTTGCATGGGTTGGGGGCTGCAGACAGCAGAGGCAGGGCAGTTGGTGGGGCTTTACTCACGCTGATTTATTTTGCAAAGAGACAGGTTTGGTAGGTGATCCTACTTTTGAGATTCAGATGGTGTGTTTGCGCATAAAGGTCACTGGTGTGGGTGTACTGGTGGGCCCCAGTAACCAGCCAACATGCTTTGTTGAGAGCAGTGGAGATTTTTTTTCAGGGTTGTGTCCGAGGCTGCACAGTATAATATCAGACCATAATCTACTATGGCGATAACTGAGCTCCATGCAGCTAGTTTGAGAGTCTTGGGGGTCAGGCAGTGCCAGCGCTTGTGAAGTGCGCCAATGTGAGAATTTATTGCTCTTGATATTAGGTTGATGTGGGCAGAGTAAGACTGGGTGTTGTCTAGTGTTATGCCTAGATATTTGAAGTCCTTGACTTGCGTAGGGGGAGGTTTTGCTTGTTCAGTATGGTAAGGCAGGCCGCTTTGTGTCGGCTATGTGGGGTAGTGAAGATCATTGCTTTTGTTGTTTATAGTGGAGTTTATGGTCCCCGAACCAGTGTTCAGCCTCCTCAAAGCCAGTTTGAAGGTCCTTGGTGAGTAGAGTGGGGTCAGTATGAGCAGTTAAAAGGACAGCATCATCTGCGTATAGAATTATGTTGGTAGGACATGCTTTTGGGAGTGAGTTGAGAAAGAGGATGACTTGTAAGGGTCCAATGATGGAGCCTTGGGGAACTCCGGAGGTTACCAAGCGGCAGTTAGAGGGTGCATCATTAATACTAACTTGCTGCAACCTGCCACCAAGGTAGCTGGTGAAACAGTTAGTGACCTCATTGGAAAGCCCAGTGTGCTGGAACGAGCAAAGTAGGAGTGAGTGGTTTACAGTATCAGAGGCCTTGGTGAGATCATTGTAGAGTGACCCCACCAGCTGGCCACGGTTAAGAGCACTGTGTATGAAGTCCATGCATTCCAGCAAGACAGTAGCTGTGCTATATGCTTTTCTAAAGCCTTGCTGTTCCTTGCACTGGAGGTTGTATTTGGTCAGGTGTTCTGTGAGTTGGTCTGTGGCGATGCACTCTAGCATTTTGGAAAGGGGAGGAAGGATAGAGATTGGTCAGTAGTTAGAAGGAAGTGTCCTGTAGCCACTTTTGAATACGGGCACTGTGGAGGCCGATTTCCAGCGTTGAGGGAATTGTTGACAGGAAAGAGAGAGGTTGATAGGTGCGGTAAGTGGCCCAAGGACAGAGTCCGGGGAGCAGTAACCTCTTCCCAAGCCTGGAAATAAGCTCAGGCTTTATGTATCTTTCCCAGTCAACAAAAATGTTGTCGTCTTGTCAGTCTGGCTTTAAAGATATCCGTAAAAGTAGCCAGGTGGATGTCTGCAGGCAGAAGTTCCAAAAGATGGGGGCTGCAATTGCAAAGTCTCTATCCTATGCAGATTTTAAATGAGACAATGGAACAGACAGTGAAAAACATGTCCCATGGACTGAACCACTGTACTGGGGGTCACAGGGGGGCAGATGCTCACAGAGGTAGTAGGAGGAGTCCATTCCATGCAGGGCTATGTAGGTCAGTGAAGACTTGTAAATGATCCATTGCCTAAATTGCAGCCAGCTCAAAATGCTGAATGAGGGAATAATATGATGAGACCTCCTTGTGGAGCTCAGGACCCTTGCCGCATCATTCTGGACCAGCTGCAGGCAGTGGATCTGAGTGCCAGGTAAGTCCCTGTGCTTCATGAAACTCAAAAATTGACTCTTGCAAATCATTACTGAGTAAACAATTTATTTGGCAGATGTAAAGGTGCAGACACCAGCCAGATGATGCTACCTTGACAGCATTGGCCAAATTCCCCTACATATTGGATTTCCTAAGGGGAATGCCACATTGCAGTAATCCAGCATTGAGAAACACAAAGGCCTGTACTAATGTACACAAATTGGCAGGATGAAAACAAGGTTGTGGCCTGGTGGCATTCTTCAGATGATATATCCAGCCCTTGCCCACAACCAACACCCAAGACTCTAGTATGTATGTCAAGGAGCTTCCCCAGGCTGCAGACTTCCCTTACCGCCTCAGTCAGTGCCATCCAGTACGAGAAGCTTGAAACTCCACTTACGTGCTATTATGAAACGGGCCATGAAAATTCTGTAACCTGATCAAGTCGACACATGTCACGTGACCGTTGATTGTTTTTCTGATGATTGCACACCTTACCAGAACTACATTTTTTTTTTTTTAACAAACGCCCATTTTTTAAGTGGATAACACAATCTGAGTGTGCGGTAATAAGGGAATAATGCACATTTTGGGAGGTTGTGGCACTTGACTACACCTTGTACCCAACAGCCACCCAAGGCTTACATTATTCCCTTATAACGACACACCCTGTCATATGTTGTCCCTTACATAACCACCATTCGGAGCCAGCCAGCAATAGTTCTGTTTCCTCCAGGTTAAGCGCCAGGTCATCCTGATTCAAACCTTCTCATAGCATTGTTCTTAAAGCAGCACAGATGAGACCCTGCCAGGAGCAAAGGACAGATACAGTTGGGTGCCATACTGTATCACTTTATGAGCTCCCCTATCAGAAGCAAGTACACTGTGAACAACATGGGCGAGAGAGAATAGACCTTTGTGGTACACCACAGCCAAGTGCTGTCAGTGATGTATGGTATGATTCTGTCAACACCGTCTGATCTCTTCCTGAAAGGAACAACCAGAACCATTTTAGAATGGTATCTGGTGGTCCCCTGTACACCATCAGTGTATCCTGCATCTCTGGGTTATCGATGGTGTCAAAAGATGATGACGGGACGAGAAGAATTAGAATACAAAGCACTCCTCAGTTCTTTGCCAGGTAGGGATAATTGTACCTCTCTAACAAGGACTGTCGTGATACTATGAAGCCTATGGACACCAGATGAGGATGGCTTAAAGGCGCTGTTTTCTTCTAGGTGTTCAGCAGCTGCTCTACCACTCTCTCAACAATATTTGCAAAAATAGAAGGTTGGAGACGGGTTTAATTTGCCAAGTCATCAGGATTGAAAGATGGCTTCTTGAATAGGGGTATAACTGCTGCCGCTTCCAACAGGGCCACTTACAACACCGAGGTGCACAAGTAAAAGTAAGCTCATCAAAAGTACACAACTGGGCACTTACTCTGGACTGAAGTAGAAACACCACAGACTGGCAGGAGGAGGGGGTTAAACTGAGCACAACAATGGAGGAAAAGGACCAAGAGTTATCACTGGTGACGTTCTCAAACAATCAAGCCAGTGTAAGAAAGGCTATGGTTAGGCTAATAGGATGCTTGGATGCAACAGAAGGGGTATTGACAGCAGGAAAAAGGAGGACCTGCTACCTCTGAATAGGTCGCTGGTGAGACTGCACCTAGAATTCTGTGCTTGGTTCTGGAGTCCTCACCTAAGAAAGGACAGGGATCCATGAGGCTGTTTAGGTCCCCTCTCGGCACCAGTCCCAGGAACTGTTCCTCGTAATGATGTCCAGCATTCCTTGAAACACAATAGGGTCAAAGATTGCTGGTGCATAAATGCTCGTGTATGTGACTCACTTCCCGTATCGCTCCCCTACCACAAACACATATCTCCCCTCTGCAGGGTCGGCCACCGCACGACTAACCTGGAAAGGGAGTCTTTTGTGTATTAACACTGCCACTTTCACTTATGCAAGTTATAAGAAGCCGCATGACAGTGCCACACCCGTCCCCTAGCCAACTTAGCATGCTCACTGTCTGTGAGATGGGTTTCCTGTAACATCGCCGCTTGTGCACCCTGTCTCTTTAAGGCAGTGAGTAGGCCTGTCCGTTTAACCGGAGATGATATCCCTCTGACATTCCATGTGATCGTCGTTATATTTTTTTGTCAAAGCCATTGCATTTGTTCGGGTGTTTCACTGACAGATTTCTTATTGTAAGATACTCCTCTGTTATCCCACCTCCAGAAGACCCGCAAGTACCTTACAGTTGCCATATTTCTAAGAAGACAAAAATAGGACTGCAAAGTGTCCAACAAACAAGAACTTGTAAAACCATGGCTAGCTGTTGCTAGCCTTGCTTGTAGAGCAGAAAGCAGCTAACTAAAAGAAGCTACATTTTCTTATTAATTTAAAACTTATATCTCAGCAGGAGTCAGTGTCTGTTAAGATTAAGTAGACAGATAACTTTATTAGAAGTAGAAGGGGTCTTATTTAGGGTTAAAAAAAAAGAGAAAGGAAAGAAAGTCAGTGTGTTCTGTGCAGGGAAGGGTACTGCATCAGCTGACTTTGCTAAACCAGTAGAAGGAAAGAGAGCTTACCTGGGGGTGTGGTTTAGACACTATAAAAGCAGGTGAGTCAAATTACAACTTCCTGTTGCTAGCCTTTTTTCTTACTAATTGCCCTCCATCCCACCCCTCCAGCCACCCACCCAAAGCCAGTTCTACTTTTATAGCCACTGGATTTGACTGTCAACAGGAACTTCCTGTTTGGCAGTAGGAAGGAAAGGATCATAGATAAGCATTGGTTTTGTCAACCCTAAAGGAAAAAAGTAGCTCACTGTCCCCCCTAGCTGCTGGTGGTCTGATATTGAGCAAGGAAGAAGGAGGCTGCTGAAGAAGATAGGAAGTTGCTGTCCCAGAACAGGAAGGGTGAGAGTTGTAAGGAGAGGAGAGAATAAGCATCCAGAGAAACAGTAGAGAGGACACAAAATAAGACATGATAGGAGTGGTGCAGTGCAATGGCTGTGGGGCGGCAGTGTTCCGGGAGACATTCTGGAGGCTGCAATGCTGCCCTATTTGCAGGCACCTCTCTGTCTGAGAGAGGAGGTTGCCCGTCTCCAGGCTGACCTGGCTAGGATTAGTGAAACCTCCTCCCTCACCCAGGGACCACCAGGGCCAATGCCACTACCTCAGAGGTTGCCAAGAAAGAAGAGAGGCTGGACCAGGGTAGGCTCAAGGAGGGAGAGGGTGGTGGAACAGAGTTGCATCCCTCCAGCTGTACCTCTCCATAATTCATTCGCTCTTCTGGTGGATAGTGGTTCCTCTATGGAGGCACCTGCAGTGGAGACCAAGGAGGATGCTGGGAACCTTCACAAAGGAGACCCACAGGAGGGTGGCATGGGACCCCACAGGGGAAGGAAACAACTCCTGGTGGGGGACTCAGTCATTAGGGGGTAGACATGGGGAGGAAGGGAGAGGGGAGGTAAGGTGCCTTCCTGGCGCCCACGGCTTGAGGAACAGGAAGGGAACCTCGGATCGTGGAGAGGAGCTGCAAGAGGGAGGGAGCTGGATGTCATTGTCCACCTGGGGACAAATGACCTGGCTAGGAATGGGACTAGAGCAGTGCAAGAGGAGTTTGTAGAGTTGGAAGGGCCTTAGACAAGTAGCGCATATGGTAACCTTTCCGGAGGTGCTGCCTGTCTGTGGCAAGGGAGATGCTAGGCACTTCTCACCAGGGAATTCAATGAGTGGTTGAAAACTGGTGTGGAGCTCAGGGTTTTGGCTTCATTGGGGACTGGAGCCACCTGGAGGATGCAGACCTATACTGGTGCGATGGTCTGCATCTGTCCGGGGGGGAACCAGGATCCTAGGTTTAAATGCTTCATTGGCAAGCATTTAAACTAGCCAAGGGGGGAGGCACTGAAAAGGAGCAGGGAAATCCCAGTCTCCCCCAATAAAACATGGTGATTAGTGAGGTAAACACCAAGGTACAGAAGTTATTAGGGAGCAGAACAGTTTTAAATGTAAAAAAAGGCAAAGGCAGTAAGGACAGAAATGGAGCTAAAAGGGGTAAGGCTATCAAAAAGTGGAGGGTGACGAGTACCAATGCCCGTAGTCTGTGTAACAAGCTCCCTGAACTAGTGGCCTTGATGGAAGAGGGTTGCCTTGATATTGTGGCAGTCACAGAAACATGGTACACAGAGAACCATGACTGGGATGTCAACATACAGGATACACAATCTACAGGAGGGACAGGAGGGTAAAGAGGAGGAGGATAGCTCTCTATATAAAGGAAGGATCAAAGCAACAGAACTAAAGAGTAAACAGGGGAGCAGATGAGGCACTTTGGGTCACCCTGGAGACGAATAGCACCACAATCCGCATGGGGGTTGTATACAGACCCCCATCTCAGGGGAGGTATGGACAAGGAAATGATAGAAGGCTTTAGAATGGCAGAAAAAGGGAGATATTGTTGAATGGGGACCTGAATATGCCAGATGTTAATTGAGCACCTTTGCTGCAGGCACATCCAAGAGCAGGGTCATTCTTGATGCCCTACAGGGGCATGCCTCAGACAGCTAGTACTGGAACCCACTCGGGAGGGAGCAATCCTAGACCTGGTACTCTCAAGTGGGGATGGAGAAAGAATCTCAGATTTAGAAGTGGGTAGCCATCTGGGAACAAGTGACCACCAAACAGTGTGGTTCACGATAAACACAGCCATACAATCAAGCCATGCAAAAGCAAGAGTACTGGACTTTAGGCGGGCTGACTTTGGGAAAATGAGAGAGTGCCTCAGAAAAGCACTAGCAAACAGGCAAGAAGGAGGGGTGGAGGAACAATGGGGAGTGATCAAAACAGCCATTACAGAGGCAACAAGCCTTTGTGTAAAGCAAATCAACAAAATACAATGAAGGAAAAAAACCATTATGGTTCTCAAAAGAGGTGGCAGGAAAGGTTAAGGAGAAAAGGACAGCATTCAGGAAATATAAGGAGAAACAGAAGGAGCAGGACAGAGAACTTTATCAGTTAAAGCAGAAAGAGGCTGGGAAGGCAGTCAGAGTAGCAAAGGCCCAAACCGAGGAAAGGATAGCCAATT